>BTHF01000016.1:195000-204594 GCA_033242345.1 Citrus unshiu
TAGGGTTTAGGGTTTAGGGTTTAGGGTTTAGGGTTTAGGGTTTAGGGTTTAGGGTTTAGGGTTTAGGGTTTAGGGTTTAGGGTTTAGGGTTTAGGGTTTAGGGTTTAGGGTTTAGGGTTTAGGGTTTAGGGTTTAGGGTTTAGGGTTTAGGGTTTAGGGTTTAGGGTTTAGGGTTTAGGGTTTAGGGTTTAGGGTTTAGGGTTTAGGGTTTAGGGTTTAGGGTTTAGGGTTTAGGGTTTAGGGTTTAGGGTTTAGGGTTTAGGGTTTAGGGTTTAGGGTTTAGGGTTTAGGGTTTAGGGTTTAGGGTTTAGGGTTTAGGGTTTAGGGTTTAGGGTTTAGGGTTTAGGGTTTAGGGTTTAGGGTTTAGGGTTTAGGGTTTAGGGTTTAGGGTTTAGGGTTTTTTTTTTTTTTTTTTTTTTTTAAAACCACCAAGAAAGGTGGGGGGTTAGGCGGGACCCCTACCTGTCAAATAAATCCGAAAATGCGAAAGATACAAGGAGGGGGACATAAGCCAATACCTCCGAAGATAATGAAATACATAAGGAAAAAATGAAAAATATGACTATCGTCGCACGTACGGAATCGACTGGGCGTCTGTGTGGAGGATACCCAATAAGCCCCTAGGCAGCTCCTGAGGGGAAGAAAAATGTCGGCTAGATCGATGAGAGCATGCCCAGTTGGCTAAGAAATCCGCTGCGGAAGTAGCCTCGCGAAGAACATGTCTCACCTGAATGGAGGCGGAAGATATCAGGCGACACGCCCGACGGAGAAGGTAAGAATAATCCCATCGGACTGGACCCTGGGAGTGAACCCATGAAACCACCGTAGCCGAGTCCGACTCTACCTCAAGGACCGAGTGGCCAAGCCGTGCTGCTAACTCCAAACCCTCGCAAACCGCCATGAGCTCAGCGTATAAGATGGGCTGGTGGCCCAAGAAGGAACCAAATGCGGCTAGGGCAACACCCCGATAATCCCGTAAGATGCCCCCGGAAGCAGCCATCCCAGGGTTGCCCCTCGAGCAACCATCCACTGTCAGCTTGACCACTCCAGGTGGTGGTTTAGGGTTTAGGGTTTAGGGTTTAGGGTTTAGGGTTTAGGGTTTAGGGTTTAGGGTTTAGGGTTTAGGGTTTAGGGTTTAGGGTTTAGGGTTTAGGGTTTAGGGTTTAGGGTTTAGGGTTTAGGGTTTAGGGTTTAGGGTTTAGGGTTTAGGGTTTAGGGTTTAGGGTTTAGGGTTTAGGGTTTAGGGTTTAGGGTTTAGGGTTTAGGGTTTAGGGTTTAGGGTTTAGGGTTTAGGGTTTAGGGTTTAGGGTTTAGGGTTTAGGGTTTAGGGTTTAGGGTTTAGGGTTTAGGGTTTAGGGTTTAGGGTTTAGGGTTTAGGGTTTAGGGTTTAGGGTTTAGGGTTTAGGGTTTAGGGTTTAGGGTTTAGGGTTTAGGGTTTAGGGTTTAGGGTTTAGGGTTTAGGGTTTAGGGTTTAGGGTTTAGGGTTTAGGGTTTAGGGTTTAGGGTTTAGGGTTTAGGGTTTAGGGTTTAGGGTTTTAGGGTTTAGGGTTTAGGGTTTAGGGTTTAGGGTTTAGGGTTTTTTTTTTTTTTTTTTTTTTTTTTTTTTTTTTTTTTTTTAAAACCACCAAGAAAGGTGGGGGGTTAGGCGGGACCCCTACCTGTCAAATAAATCCGAAAATGCGAAAGATACAAGGAGGGGGACATAAGCCAATACCTCCGAAGATAATGAAATACATAAGGAAAAAATGAAAAATATGACTATCGTCGCACGTACGGAATCGACTGGGCGTCTGTGTGGAGGATACCCAATAAGCCCCTAGGCAGCTCCTGAGGGGAAGAAAAATGTCGGCTAGATCGATGAGAGCATGCCCAGTTGGCTAAGAAATCCGCTGCGGAAGTAGCCTCGCGAAGAACATGTCTCACCTGAATGGAGGCGGAAGATATCAGGCGACACGCCCGACGGAGAAGGTAAGAATAATCCCATCGGACTGGACCCTGGGAGTGAACCCATGAAACCACCGTAGCCGAGTCCGACTCTACCTCAAGGACCGAGTGGCCAAGCCGTGCTGCTAACTCCAAACCCTCGCAAACCGCCATGAGCTCAGCGTATAAGATGGGCTGGTGGCCCAAGAAGGAACCAAATGCGGCTAGGGCAACACCCCGATAATCCCGTAAGATGCCCCCGGAAGCAGCCATCCCAGGGTTGCCCCTCGAGCAACCATCCACTGTCAGCTTGACCACTCCAGGTGGTGGTCTCATCCAGGCAACAACTCGAACCGGTCTCACAGGCGGTACCAGAACTCTGAGTCCCTCTAAAAACCGAGAATCCAAGGCTCCCCGCAGTTGGGGAGGCTTGAAACCAAAAGCAGATCCAGCAAGTCGAAGGTCAGACCCAACCTGAAAGATGATAGCATCAATAGAAAAGGACTGTGAGTGAAACCGGTAGGCATTTCGGGCCTTCCAGACCTGCCACAGAATGAAGCAAGGCAGGAGGACCAACAAATGATCCCGGGAAGGGGCACGAAGTCTCCAGGTCAGAAGCAAAGCACGGGGAGATAGAAAATCAAGCTGTCGCAGCCCCAAAAACCGCTGGTAGTGGCCCCAAATATGGCGGGTCCTCGGGCAATCCAAAAAGAGGTGTCGAAGTGTCTCTGCTGCCCGACCGCACAAGCACCTAGAAACCATGTGAAATCCCCTCGAGCACAAGGCATCATCGGTGGCGAGATAACTGTGAAGGAGTCGCCAGAGAAAGAAAGATACTCTCGATGGGATGTGTCTCTGCCAGATAATGGAATAAACCTCTTCTCTCGGTCTAGTGCACCGCACAAGCTCCCAAGCGGTCCGTAAGTGAAAGGCGCCATCGGGGCTAAGATCCCAACAAAGCAAGTCTGGCTCAGCACAAGAAATAGGCACCAATAAAATCTGCTCCACAATAGATGAAGGTAGGATGTCCTCCAACTTACCTCTGTCCCAAACTGTACCCTGCCAATAAAAGGAAACCGGCCTCGAGGATGCCGCGGCGGGGTTAAACAAATATAAGGGGCAAGAGCCCAACCAACAATCATACCAGAAACTGCACTCTCCCTGCCCAACAAGCCAACGCTCATGGGGTCCAGCCGTATCACGAATCTCACAAAGGCGTCTCCAAAGGGGGGAGGCAGGATATCGAAACTGAATAACACCCGGATGCACGGATCGACAGTACTTGGACTTCATGAAGGAAGCCCAAAGAGAACTCTGCTGACGGAACCGCCACCAGAGTTTCATCTCAAAAGCCTCTGCCATATCATCGAAGGACCGAATGCCGAGACCGCCCTCATCAACGGGAAAACAAACTGCTGGCCATCTACACCAGTGGATCCGCCGACGCCCCTCGGAATCACCCCATAAAAAGCGGGTGAATAACCTCTCTAAGCTCTGGATCACCGTCGAGGGAGGACGGAGAACATGAAATAAATGCAAAGGTAAAGCAGACAGCACATGACGAATGAGAATCAGCTTCCCACCAAAGGAAAGTAATCGGTTGGCCCAGCCGGAGATCCTCTCCCTGACCTTCCGGACCATATCATCAAAATAAGAAATCTTGAGGCACCCGGTGAAGATCGGACACCCAAGATAAATGAAAGGGAGTTGTCGCCACTGAAAACCAGTAACTGAATGCACAATAGTTCGACAAGAAGCTGAAGCCGGATGCCCAATGTAGAAGCTGCTCTTGGTCTGACTAATCAACTGCCCCGAAACCGCCTGATAGCGAAGAAGGAAATCCATAACCCGCTGTAAACTACAGCGGCTCCCATTTGCAAAAATAACAATGTCATCCGCAAAGCTCAAATGGGAGATATCCGTAGGAGCAGCAGAACGGTACCTAATCGAAGGGTACCGAGAATACAAGTGGGCTAAACCGCGAGATAGAAACTCAGCTGCAATAATAAAGAGGCAAGGAGAAATGGGATCGCCCTGCCGAAGTCCCCTCTCGGACTGAAAATACCCGTGAATGGCTCCACTCACTAGCACCGAAAACCAAGGGCCGTAGACTGCTCTCCGAATCAGGGAAATCCAACGCTCCGAGAACCCAAAGCAACGAAGCATCTGGAGAATGAATGGCCAAGACATACGATCATAAGCCTTTTCCATATCGAGTTTCAACACCACATTGTGCCCGCGGGTACGACGGTTGAGATCGTGAGCGAGTTCCTGAACTAGAAGCACGTTATCATGAATCACTCGTCCGGGAACAAAACCACTCTGAGAAGGGGAGATAATCCGAGGCAGAATGGGTGACAGTCTCTGAACGAGCAACTTGGTGATAACCTTGTTGCTCACGTTACAGAGACTGATCGGCCGGAAGTCAATCCAAGAGGAAGGGGATTCCTTCTTGGGCAAAAGAATCAATAAAGTGCTCTGAAAGCCCCTGGGCATGGCTGAACCTCGGAAATAGTCGAGAACAGCATCTAATAAGTCCCGCGCTACAATGTCCCAGCAAACCTGATAAAACCTGCTGCAGAAGCCATCAGGACCCGGAGCGCTCTCAGGATCAATGGAAAAGACTGCCCGTCTAACATCATCAATATCCGGCTCCCTGCATAAAACGGCATCATCCTCCGCGGTCACAAGAGTGGGAATGGTGTCGAAATCAGTCTGCTGGAACTGCCCGTCGTCCCCAGACAATAAATCCCGAAAAAAATCAACAGCAGAAGCGGCA
Organism: Citrus unshiu; assembly: GCA_033242345.1. Classification (NCBI taxonomy): domain Eukaryota; kingdom Viridiplantae; phylum Streptophyta; class Magnoliopsida; order Sapindales; family Rutaceae; genus Citrus; species Citrus unshiu. The sequence goes on from BTHF01000016.1 coordinate 199,703, forward strand.
ACAGCAGAAGGGTCAGTAATCCACTCAGAAGAAGAATCATCACGAATCCTGTGGATATGGAATAACTGACGCTTTTTCCGGATCATGGCGTGGAAAAAGCGGGTGTTGGAGTCGCCCTCGCGGACCCATCTGACACTAGACTGCTGGCGCATAAAGATCTCCTCACGGAGCAAAGCCTGCTGTAATCGAGCCCTAGCCTCAGAAAAGGAAGCTCGGTCATCAGCAGAACCAGAAATATCATACAATTTCTCCTTCTGAGCCACCTCTTCCTCCGCCTGCTGAACCTGAGAGAAGACGTTGCCAAATACATCTTTATTCCAAGCTTTCAAGCAGAGCTTTAACCGGACAAGCTTCTGCTGAAAGGCCCTCATCCCAGCACCGACCACTGGAGCATTCCAGGAGTGCCGCACAATATCAATGAGACCCGGGTGCTTGAGCCAAACATGGAGGAATTTAAACCGAGAAGGGCCTCTAATCGAATCTCGATCCCAAGACAGGAGAAGGGGAGAATGATCGGAGGCAGTGCGATTCAGATGCGAAACCCGAAAAACAGAGAAAAAAGCTGACCAACGGGCATTGCAAACAATTCTATCAAGCCGCCGCCAGGTGTGCCCATTAGTCCAAGTAAACGGGCTGCCAACAAAGCCCGCATCCTCTAAACCACAATCAAGCAATGCTAAATTAAAAGCATCAATGGCCCCCTGAGGCTGTGGATGACCGCCAGAAATCTCTGATACAGCCTGAACAACATTGAAATCACCTCCGACAATCCACGGGAGATCGTGGCTATCGGCAAAAGACTCAAGAGCAGCCCATAAATCCTCTCGCACATCCATAAAACAACTAGCATAAACATAAGAAACTAATACAGGATCGGGAAAGAGAGAGTGACTAACCCGGCAATGAATAACTTGCCCCATGTCGTGAAGCAGCTCCACCGAGAAAGGAGCCGACCAAAAAATCCAAATCTTCCCAGACTGAGAAGAAAGACCATGCTCCATCCCAAGCTGCACCCTGACAGCCTCGAGACGATCCTCCGAAACAAACGGCTCCAAAATACAAATCAAAGACAAGCGATGCATACGAATCAATTTCCGCAATCTGCGGATGGCGGGGGTTTTGCCAATCCCCCGAATGTTCCAAATAAGGGAACTAATCATCAGGAGTGGGGGAACGATGCCGCATCCGCCTCTGATGACTACGGAGTCGGCGACTCGGCACGAGGGAGAAATCCCGAGAAGAGCTCGCAACCCGCTCACTATCAAAGCTCTCAATAACTGCATCTGGGGCTGGCGGTGGATGAATCTCCTCAGAATCAGTGAGAAACCGACCCTCATCGCCCAACTCTCTATCTGAATCAGAGGGGACCTCCTCAGTCGAGCGGGATAAACCCAAACGTCTATGCCCAACACCATCATCAAGGTCTGGGATATCTGTGGAGTGTGAGTTAAATCCAACCTGAGTGTGATCCACTGTGTGCACTAGTATAATACCCGGGGAAGTGGTGACATCATCAGGGTGTGAAACAGGGGGATCCAAGGGTGCTCCTGGCGGCGAAGTGTCCACCGGCCGAGACTCATCAAGCGGGGGGGCCGGAGGCGGATCTACTGGAAGCGGGGTACTCGGGCCCTGAGTGCGGAGATCGGAACTAACCACAAAACGGGTCGTACTAGGCTGCTGTGGCTGAATCACCGGTCGAATAACATCCGCAGGAGCGTCCTGAGCCAAATCTGAGCCCCCATTGGGCTCCAAAATGTGCACCCTCCTACGATCAGAGGGAACCGGTCGCTGATGTTCCTCAGGAGGAGCCTCGGCCTGCTTGCCCTTATCGGGCACTGGTCGCTGGGTGGGGGCAGTGGACTGAGGGGCCTTGCGAAGCCCCGGGTTGGCGATGAAACAAGAATCAAAACTGTGCCCAAGGTGCCGGCATGAAGAACAATAAGCAGGAACCTTCTCGAAAACTACATCCTGCCAAAAACCCCTATCCCCCTCTCCAATCCAGATACGAGGGAGCAAAGGCTGAGAAATGTCATACTCAATGAGTATGCGTGCGACTGATGGTCTATTGACCGTAGCTGTGGCATGATCGACTCGGAGAGGTGTGCCAATTGCCGCAGCAATAGAATGAAGAGCAGCTTTGCAGTGGATAAAGTGGACTGGTAGACGGGGTAATGATACCCAAACTGGGACTATGGGGGATTCTGTCTCACACCGAAAATCCTTGCTCCATTTAAAAATACGCATCCCACGGCCATTAACATACCAGGCCTGTCTTACCCAAATGCGAGAATAATCTTCTTCCAATGATAATTTAATTAAAATATGACGATTATCAAGCAAAGAGATTTGGGAATTTCCTTTTAATCCGAGGGAAACAAAAAATTTCCTAATAATATCCATGGAAGGGCGGCCAAAGGAAAACTTACCAACGAGCGCCAGTTTGAACGGCTCGGCCATAGCTGCAATTTCCTCGGTGGTGAAGATAACCGCTGGTTCCCCCCGCATGAGAGAAGCCGGCTTGAACGGAATTGATGAATCCTTTGGCCCCGAAACAACATCTGAGAAGGATTTCTGTGGATGAGGAAGAGCATCCGGATTTAAAATTGAGGCGGGGTTAATAATGGAAGCATATGAATTTTTTGAGGGGTTAAAAGGGGTTTTAGCAAAGGGCTGGGTTTGATTGTAATTTGGCTTAGGGGTATGGGCTGAAATTTGGTTTAAGGGTTGTTGGATTTGGGCGGTAGGATGGGTTTGGTGGGTACGGGTTTGGGTGGCCTCAAGGGTTGGGGTTTGGGTTTTGAGATGGGCACGGGTATGGGTTGGGTTTCTCGGGTCATGGGTTTGGGTTTGGTTATGGGCTCGGGTTGTGATGGGTGGAAACGGGTGGAGATTAGGGTTTTGTGATGTTTGGGATTTTAGGGCCGGCTGGTTCGTTTCTTTGGCTGCGGCTGGGGAGTGGTCTGACATGGGTAGGATTGGCTGGATGGGGGATGTTGATGTTGGAGGTGATGAGTTCGGCCGGAGCAAGGCGTCAACGGCCGCGGCGATGGATGCTGTCAAGGTGGAGATGAACTCGGCGCGGCTGGAAGTTTCTGCAGCTGCTGCCAACGTGGGTTCCGGGAACTGACAGTTGGGTGGCTGATTCAAGTCATCATGAACTGGTTCCCGAAGGCCAGGTTGGTCGGTAATGGCTGCTGGAACTTGCTCCGCTGCAGATCGAAGTTGCACAGGCCGCGGGTGTGAGTTGTTCGATCCAGGAGCAGCAAGCAGAGGCGCGGCAAAGTCACTGTTCTGAGCATAGGAGGGCTGGTTCAGATCGTCATGGGTAGGTTCCTCAAGGCTAGAGTGACCTTGGACAGTGACTGGAAGTTGCGCAGAAGCGATGTGGAGTTGCGACTGTCGCGGGCTGATGTTGCCCGATCCGGATGCAGCGAGGGTGGGCATGGTGAACTCATTGCATGGCTGGTTTGCAGGGATGGTTAGGAGTTGTTGAGCATCGCCCGAAGTGGGCAAGGTTGGTGGCACGGCATCCACCGTGGGGGGGAAAGGAACCCGTGAACTGGGTTTGGTTTTTGACTGTTTTTTTTTCGTTTTGGGTGGTCGGTTTGTGTCATGGGGAGGCAGGGAGGGCGTCGGCAGCTCGGATGTGTGCCCAGAAAGTGCCAAAACGATGGTATTTTCCGGGAGGACGGTGGAGGAGGAAGGCCGAGCTTTTGAGTGGATTTGTGGGGGTAAAGGTGGTAGATCTAGGTGCGGCCGGTGAGTATGTTGGTCGCCGGCATGGGGGGGAGGGTTGGAGGGTGGCCGATCATCATCACCACCTTCCGGTGAGGCCATAATGGCCGGTCAAAGTCTGGTCAACGCGGGGTCAACGCTGGTCAAAGTTGCATGAACAGTAACCAAAGTTGAGAGAGTTTTTTACTGTAGCAATAACGGGTTTTTTGGGTTTAGGGTTTGGGTTTAGGGTTTAGGGTTTAGGGTTTAGGGTTTAGGGTTTAGGGTTTAGGGTTTAGGGTTTAGGGTTTAGGGTTTAGGGTTTAGGGTTTAGGGTTTAGGGTTTAGGGTTTAGGGTTTAGGGTTTAGGGTTTAGGGTTTAGGGTTTAGGGTTTAGGGTTTAGGGTTTAGGGTTTAGGGTTTAGGGTTTAGGGTTTAGGGTTTAGGGTTTAGGGTTTAGGGTTTAGGGTTTAGGGTTTAGGGTTTAGGGTTTAGGGTTTAGGGTTTAGGGTTTAGGGTTTAGGGTTTAGGGTTTAGGGTTTAGGGTTTAGGGTTTAGGGTTTAGGGTTTAGGGTTTAGGGTTTAGGGTTTAGGGTTTAGGGTTTAGGGTTTAGGGTTTAGGGTTTAGGGTTTAGGGTTTAGGGTTTAGGGTTTAGGGTTTAGGGTTTAGGGTTTAGGGTTTAGGGTTTAGGGTTTAGGGTTTAGGGTTTAGGGTTTAGGGTTTAGGGTTTAGGGTTTAGGGTTTAGGGTTTAGGGTTTAGGGTTTAGGGTTTAGGGTTTAGGGTTTAGGGTTTAGGGTTTAGGGTTTAGGGTTTAGGGTTTAGGGTTTAGGGTTTAGGGTTTAGGGTTTAGGGTTTAGGGTTTAGGGTTTAGGGTTTAGGGTTTAGGGTTTAGGGTTTAGGGTTTAGGGTTTAGGGTTTAGGGTTTAGGGTTTAGGGTTTAGGGTTTAGGGTTTAGGGTTTAGGGTTTAGGGTTTAGGGTTTAGGGTTTAGGGTTTAGGGTTTAGGGTTTAGGGTTTAGGGTTTAGGGTTTAGGGTTTAGGGTTTAGGGTTTAGGGGTTTAGGGTTTAGGGTTTAGGGTTTAGGGTTTAGGGTTTAGGGTTTAGGTTTAGGGTTTAGGGTTTTAGGGTTTAGGGTTTAGGTTTAGCAGGGGAAGCCAGAGACGGGGGGCGTGTGGTG
>BTHF01000017.1:0-198031 GCA_033242345.1 Citrus unshiu
GCTCACGGAGGCACCTCACAAAGTCTCGCACCATTCCGAGTCCAGCGATCGAAGTTGGCCAGCCCCACCCCCCAAGGCTATAGCCCACCCGTTTTTGTGGCCTTTTTCTGCTGGACGAACTTGGCGCCCCGGCGTTCGGGCAGTTATTTTTGGGCGCGGCTTTGCCCGCGGCCTATTTTTGGCACACGGAGGCCCCTCGCAAAGTCTCGTGGAATTCCGAGTCCGGCGGACGAAGTTGGCCAGCCCCACCCCCCAAGGCTATAGCCCATCCGTTTTTGTGGGCTTTTTCCGCTGGACGAACATGGCACCCCGGCCTTCGGGCGGTTATTTTTGCGCGCGGCTGTGCCTGCTGCCTATTTTTGGCACACGGAGGTGCCTCGCAAAGTATCGCGCCATTCCGAGTCCGGCGATCGATGTTGGCCAGCCCCACCCCCAAGGCTATAGCCCACCCGTTTTTGTGGGCTTTTTCCGCTGGACGAACATGGCACCCCGGCCTTCGGGCGGTTATTTTTGGGCGCGGCTGTGCCCGCGGCCTATTTTTGGCACACGGAGGCGCCTCACAAATTCTCGCGCCATTCCGAGTCCGGCGATCGATGTTGGCCAGCCCCACCCCCCAAGGCTATAGCCCACCCGTTTTTGTGGCCTTTTTCCGCTGGACGAACTTGGCACCCCGGGCTTCGGGCGGTAATGTTTGGGCGCGGCTGTGCCCGCGGCCTATTTTTGGCACACGGAGGCCACTCGCAAAGTCTCGCGCCATTCGAGTCGGCGATCGAAGTTGGCCAGCCCCACCCCCCAAGGCTATAGCCCACCCGTTTTTGTGGGCTTTTTCCGCTGGAAGAACATGGCGCCCCGGCCTTCGGGCAGTTATTTTTGGGCACGGCTTAGCCCGCGGCCTAGTTTTGGCACACGGAGGCCCCTCGGAAAGTCTCATGGCATTCTGAGTCCGGCGGACGAAGTTGGCCAACCCCACCCCCCAAGGGTATAGCCCACCCGTTTTTGTGGCCATTTTCCGCTGGACGAACTTGCTGCCCCGGCCCTTCGGGTGGTTATTTTTCGGCGCGGCTTTGACCGCGGCCTATATTTCGCACATGGAGGGCCCCTCGCAAAGTCTCGCGGCATTCCGAGTCCGGCGGACGAAGTGGGCCAACCCCACCCCCCAAGGCTATAGCCCACCCGTTTTTGTGGGCTTTTTCCGCTGGACGAACATGGCACCCCGGCCTTCGGGCGGTTATTTTTGGGCGCGGCTGTGCCCGCGCCCTATTTTTGGCACACGGTGGCGCCTCACAAATTCTCGCGCCATTCCGAGTCCGGCGATCGATGTTGGCCAGCCCCACCCCCCAAGGCTATAGCCCACCCGTTTTTGTGGCCATTTTTCCGCTGGACGAACTTGGCGCCCCGGCCTTCGGGTGGTTATTTTTCGGCGCGGCTTTGACCGCGGCCTATTTTTCGCACATGGAGGCCCCTCGCAAAGTCTCGCGGCATTCCGAGTCCGGCGGACGAAGTGGGCCAACCCCACCCCCCAAGGCTATAGCCCACCCGTTTTTGTGGGGCTTTTTCCGCTGGACGAACATGGCACCCCGGCCTTCGGGCGGTTATTTTTGGGCGCGGCTGTGCCCGCGGCCTATTTTTGGCACACGGAGGCGCCTCACAAATTCTCGCGCCATTCCGAGTCCGGCGATCGATGTTGGCCAGCCCCACCCCCCAAGGCTATAGCCACCCGTTTTTGTGGCATTTTTCCGCTGGACGAACTTGGGGCCCCGGCCTTCGGGTGGTTATTTTTGGGCACGGCTGTGCCCGCGGACGATTTTTGGCACACGGAGGAACCTTGCATAGACTCGCGCCATTCCGAGTCTGGCGGACGAAGTGGGCCAGCCCCACCCCCCAAGGCTATAGCCCACCCGTTTTTTGTGGCCTTTTTCCGCTGGACGAACTTGGCGCCCCGGCCTTCGGGCGGTTATTTTTGGGCGCGGCTGTGCCCGCGGCCTATTTTTGTCACACGGAGGCACCTCGCAAAAGTCTCGCGCCATTCTGAGTCCGGCGGACGAAGTGGGCCAGCCCCACCCCCCAAGGCTATAGCCCACCCGTTTTTCTGGCCTTTTTCCGCTGGACGAACTTGGCGCCCCGGCCTTCGGGCGGTTATTTCAGGGCTCGGCTGTGCCTGCGGGCCTATTGTTGGCACACGGAGGCGCCTCGTAAAGTCTCGCGCCATTCCGAGTCCGGCAGACGAAGTTGGCGAGCCCCACCCCCCAAGGGCTATAGCCCACCCGTTTTTTGTGGCCTTTTTTCCGCTGGACGAACTTGGCGCCCCCGGCCTTCGGGCGGTTATTTCTGGGCTCGGCTGTGCCTGCGGCCTATTGTTGGCACACGGAGGCGCCTCGTAAAGTCTTGCGCCATTCCGAGTCCGGCAGACGAAGTTAGCGAGCCCTACCCCCCAAGGCTATAGCCCACCCGTTTTTGTGGCCTTTTTTCCGCTGGACGAACTTGGCGCCCCAGCTTCGGGCGGTTATTTTTGGGCGCGGCTGTGACCACAGCCTATGTTTACCACACGGAGGCACCTCGTAAAGTCTCACACCATTCCGAGTCCGACGGACGAAGTTGGCCAGCCCCACCCCCCAAGGCTATAGCCCACACGTTTTTGTGGCCTTTTTCCGCCTGGACGAACTTGGCCGCCCCGGCCTTCGGGCGGTTATTTTTGGGCGCGGCTGTGCCCGCGGCCTATTTTTGGCACACGGAGGTGCCTCGCAAAGTCTCGCGGCATTCCGAGTCCGGCGGACGAAGTTGGCCAGCCGCACCCCCCAAGGCTATAGCCCACCCGTTGTTGTGGCCTTTTTTCCGCTGGACGAACTTGGGGCCGCCGGCCTTCGGGTGGTTATTTTTGGGCACGGCTGTGCACGCGGACGATTTTTGGCACACGGAGGCACCTTGCATAGACTCGCGCCATTCCGAGTCTGGCGGACGAAGTGGGCCAGCCTCACCCCCAAGGCTATAGCCCACCCGTTTTTGTGGCCTTTTTCCGCTGGACGAACTTGGCGCCCCGGCCTTCGGGCGGTTATTTTTGGGCGCGGCTGTGCCCGCGGCCTATTTTTGTCACACGGAGGCACCTCGCAAAAGTCTCGCGTCATTCTGAGTCCGGCGGACGAAGTGGGCCAGCCCCACCCCCCAAGGCTATAGCCCACCCGTTTTTCTGGCCTTTTTCCGCTGGACGAACTTGGCGCCCTGGCCTCTTCGGGCGGTTATTTCAGGGCTCGGCTGTGCCTGCGGCCTATTGTTGGCACACGGAGGCGCGTCGTAAAGTCTCGCGCCATTCCGAGTCCGGCAGACGAAGTTGGCGAGCCCCACCCCCCAAGGCTATAGCCCACCCGTTTTTGTGGCCTTTTTCCGCTGGACGAACTTGGCGCCCCAGCTCTCGGGCGGTTATTTTTGGGCGCGGCTGTGACCGCAGCCTATTTTTACCACACGGAGGCACCTCGTAAAGTCTCACACCATTCCGAGTCCGGCGGACGAAGTTGGCCAGCCCCACCCCCCAAGGCTATAGCCCACACGTTTTTGTGGCCTTTTTCCGCTGGAAGAACTTGGCGCCCCCGGCCTTCGGGCGGTTATTTTTTGGCGCGGCTGTGCCTACGGCCTATTTTTGGCACCACGGAGGTGCCTCGCAAAGTCTCGCGGCATTCCGAGTCCGGGCGGACGAAGTTGGCCAGCCGCACCCCCCAAGGCTGTAGCCCACCCGTTTTTGAGGCCTTTTTCCACTGGACGAACTTGGCGCCCCGGCCTTCGGGCAGTTATTTTTTAGCGCGGCTGTGCCCGCAGCCTATTTTTGGCACACGGAAGCACCTTGCAAACTCTAGCACCATTCCGAGTCCGGCGGACGAAGTTGGCCAGCCCCACCCCCCAAGGCTATAGCCCACCCGTTTTTGTGGCCTTTTTTCGCTGGACGAACTTGGCGCCCCGGCCTTCGGGTGGTTATTTTTGGGCGCGGCTGTGACCGCAGCCTATTTTTACCACACGGAGGCACCTCGTAAATTCCCACACCATTCCGAGTCCGGCGGACGAAGTTGGCCAGCCCCACCCCCCAAGGCTATAGCCCACACGTTTTTTGTGGCCTTTTTTCCGCTGGACGAACTTGGCGCCCCGGCCTTCGGGCGGTTAGTTTTGGGCGCGGCTGTGCCCGCGGTCTATTTTTGGCACACGGAGGGCACCTTGCAAAGTCTCGCACCATTCCGAGTCCGGCGGACGAAGTTGGCCAGCCCCCACCCCCCCAAGGCTATAGCCCACCCGTTTTTCTGGCCTTTTTCCACTGGACGAACTTGGCGCCCCGGCCTTCGGGCGGTTATTTTTGGGCGCGGCTGTGCCCGTGGCCTATTTTTGGCACACGGAGGCGCCTCGCAAAAGTCTCGCGCCATTCCGAGTCCGGCGGACGAAGTGGGCCAGGCCCACCCCCCCCAAGGCTATAGCCCACCCGTTTTTCTGGCCTTTTTCCGCTGGACGAACTTGGCGCCCCGGCCTTCGGGCGGTTATTTTTGGGCGCGGCTGTGCCCGCTGCCTATTTTTGGCACACGGAGGTGCCTCGCAAAAGTCTCGCGCCATTCTGAGTCCGGCGGACGAAGTGGGCCAGCCCCACCCCCCAAGGCTATAGCCCACCCGTTTTTCTGGCCTTTTTCCGCTGGACGAACTTGGCGCCCCGGCCTTCGTCGAGTTATTTTTGGGAGCGGCTTTGCCCACGGACTATTTTTGGCACACGGAGGCCCCCTCGCAAAGTCACGCGGCATTCCGAGTCCGGCGGACGAAGTCGGCCAGCCCCACCCCCCAAGGCTATAGCCCATCCATTTTTGTGGGCTTTTTCCGCTGGACGAACATGGCACCCCGGCCTTCGGGCGGTTATTTTTGGGCGCGGCTGTGCCCGCTGCCTATTTTTGGCACACGGAGGTGCCTCGCAAAGTCTCAGCGGTATTCCGAGTCCGGCGGACGAAGTTGGCCAGCCGCACCCCCCAAGGCTATAGCCCACCCGTCTTTGTGGCCTTTTTTTCGCTGGACGAACTTGGCGCCCCCGGCCTTCGGGTGGTTATTTTTGGGCGCGGCTGTGACCGCAGCCTATTTTTTACCACACGGAGGCACCTCGTAAATTCCCACACCATTCCGAGTCCGGCGGACGAAGTTGGCCAGCCCCACCCCCCAAGGCTATAGCCCCACACGTTTTTGTGGCCTTTTTCCGCTGGACGAACTGGGCGCCCCGGCCTTCGGGCAGTTATTTTTGGGCGCGGCTGTGCCCGTGGTCTATTTTTAGCACACGAAAGCACCTTGCAAAGTCTCGCACCATTCCGAGTCCGGCGATGAAGTTGGCAAGCCCCACCCCCCAAGGCTATAGCCCACCCCGTTTTTGAGGCCTTTTTCCCCTGGACGAACTTGGCGCCCCGGTTTTCGGGCGGTTATTTTTTGGGCGCAGCTGTGTCTGCGGCCTATTTTTGGCACACGGAGGCGCCTCGCAAAAGTCTCGCGCCATTCTGAGTCCGGCGGACGAAGTGGGCCAGCCCCACCCCCCAATGCTATAGCCCACCCGTTTTTCTGGCCTTTTTACGCTGGACGAACTTGGCGCCCCGGCCTTCGGGCGGTTATTTTTGGGCACGGCTGTGGCCGCGGCCTATTTTTGTCACACGGAGGCACCTCGCAAAAGTCTCGCGCCATTCTGAGTCCGGCCGGACGAAGTGGGCCAGCCCCACCCCCCAAGGCTATAGCCCACCCGTTTTTTCTGGCCTTTTTCCGCTGGACGAACTTGGCGCCCCGGCCTTCGGGCGGTTATTTCTGGGCTCGGCTGTGCCTGCAGCCTATTGTTCGCACATGGAGGCACCTCGCAAAGTCTCGCGCCATTCCGAGTCCGGCAGACGAAGTTGGCGAGCCCCACCCCCCCAAGGCTATAGCCCACCCGTTTTTGTGGCCTTTTTCCGCTGGACGAACTTGGCGCCCCAGCCTTCGGGCAGCTATTTTTGGGCGCGGCTGTGCCCGCCGCCTATTTTTACCACACGGAGGCGCCTCGTGAAGTCTCACACCATTCCGAGTCCGGCGACGAAGTTGGCCAGCCTCACCCCCCAAGGCTATAGCCCACACGTTTTTGTGACCTTTTTCCGCTGGACGAACTTGGCGCCCCGGCCTTCGGGCGGTTAGTTTGGGCGCGGCTGTGCCCGCGGGTTTGGGCGCGGCTGTGCCCGCGGTCCTATTTTTGGCACACGGAGGCACCTTGCAAAGTCTCGCCCCATTCCGAGTCCGGCGGACGAAGTTGGCCAGCCCCACCCCCCAAGGCTATAGCCCACCCGTTTTTCTGGCCTTTTTCCGCTGGACGAACTTGGCGCCCCGGCCTTCGGGCGGTTATTTTTGGGCGCGGCTGTGCCCGCTGCCTATTTTTTTCACACGGGAGGCACCTCGCAAAAGTCTCGCGCCATTCTGAGTCCGGCGGACGAAGTGGGCCAGCCCCACCCCCCAAGGCTATAGCCCACCCGTTTTTCTGGCCGTTTTCCGCTGGACGAACTTGGCGCCCCGGCCTTCGGGCGGTTATTTTTTGGGCGCGGCTGTGCCCGTGGCCTATTTTTGGCACACGGAGGCGCCTCGTAAAAGTCTCACGCCATTCCGATTCCGGCGGACGAAGTGGGCCAGCCCCACCCCCCAAGGCTATAGCCCACCCGTTTTTTGTGGCCTTTTTCTGCTGGACGAACTTGGTACCCCGGCCTTCGGGCGGTTATTTTTGGGTGCGGCTGTGCCCCTGGCCTATTTTTGGCACACGGAGGCGCCTCGCAAAAGTCTCGCGCCATTCCGAGTCCGGCGGACGAAGTGGGCCAGCCCCACCCCCCAAGGCTATAGCCCACCCGTTTTTGTGGCCTTTTTCCGCTGGACGAACTTGGCGCCCCGGCCTTCGGGCGGTTATTTCTGGGCTCGGCTGTGCTGCGGCCTATTGTTCGCACACGGAGGCACCTCGCAAAGTCTCGCGCCATTCCGAGTCCGGCAGACGAAGTTGGCGAGCCCCACCCCCCAAGGCTATAGCCCACCCGTTTTTGTGGCCTTTTTCCGCTGGACGAACTTGGCGCCCCAGCCTTCGGGCAGCTATTTTTGGGCGCGGCTGTGCCTGCAGCCTATTTTTACCACACGGAGGCGCCTCGTGAAGTCTCACACCATTCCGAGTCCGGCGGGACGAAGTTGGCCAGCCCTCACCCCCCAAGGCTATAGCCCACACGTTTTTGTGACCTTTTTCCGCTGGACGAACTTGGCGCCCCGGCCTTCGGGCGGTTATTTTTGGGCGCGGCTGTGCCCGCGGTCTATTTTTGGCACACGGAGGCACCTTGCAAAGTCTCGCACCATTCCGAGTCCGGCGGACGAAGTTGGCCAGCCCCACCCCCCAAGGCTATCGCCCACCCCGTTTTTCTGGCCTTTTTCCGCTGGACGAACTTGGCGCCCCGGCCTTCGGGCGGTTATTTTTGGGCGCGGCTGTGCCCGCTGCCTATTTTTGGCACACGGAGGTGCCTCGCAAAAGTCTCGCGCCATTCTGAGTCCGGCGGACGAAGTGGGCCAGCCCCACCCCCCAAGGCTATAGCCCACCCGTTTTTCTGGCCTTTTTCCACTGGACGAACTTGGCGCCCCGGCCTTCGGGCGGTTATTTTTGGGCGCGGCTGTGCCCGTGGCCTATTTTTGGCACACGGAGGCGCCTCGCAAAAGTCTCGCGCCATTCCGAGTCCGGCGGACGAAAGTGGGCCAGGCCCACCCCCCAAGGCTATAGCCCACCCGTTTTTCTGGCCTTTTTCCGCTGGACGAACTTGGCGCCCCGTCCTTCGGGCGGTTATTTTTTGGGCGCGGCTGTGCCCGCGGCCTATTTTTGTCACACGAGGGCACCTCGCAAAAGTCTCGCGCCATTCTGAGTCCGGCGGACGAAGTGGGCCAGCCCCACCCCCCAAGGCTATAGCCCACCCGTTTTTCTGGCCTTTTTCCGCTGGACGAACTTGGCGCCCCGGCCTTCGGGCGGTTATTTTTTGGGCGCGGCTGTGCCCGCGGCCTATTTTTGGCACACGGAGGTGCCTCGCAAAAGTCTCGCGCCATTCTGAGTCCGGCGGACGAAGTGGGCCAGCCCCACCCCCCAAGGCTATAGCCCACCCGTTTTTCTGGCCTTTTTCCACTGGACGAACTTGGCGCCCCGGCCTTCGGGCGGTTATTTTTGGGCGCGGCTGTGCCCGTAGCCTATTTTTGGCACACGGAGGCGCCTCGCAAAAGTCTCGCGCCATTCCGAGTCCGGCGGACGAAGTGGGCCAGGCCCACCCCCCAAGGCTATAGCCCACCCCGTTTTTCTGGCCTTTTTCCGCTGGACGAACTTGGCGCCCTGTCCTTCGGGCGGTTATTTTTGGGCGCGGCTATGCCCGCGGCCTATTTTTGTCACACGGAGGCACCTCGCAAAAGTCTCGCGCCATTCTGAGTCCGGCGGACGAAGTGGGGCCAGCCCCACCCCCCAAGGCTATAGCCCACCCCGTTTTTCTGGCCGTTTTCCGCTGGACGAACTTGGCGCCCCCGTCCTTCGGGCCGGTTATTTTTGGGCGCGGCTGTGCCCGTGGCCTATTTTTGGCACACGGAGGCGCCTCGCAAAAGTCTCGCGCCATTCCGAGTCCGGCGGACGAAGTGGGCCAGCCCCACCCCCCAAGGCTATAGCCCACCCGTTTTTGTGGCCTTTTTCTGCTGGACGAACTTGGCGCCCCGGCCTTCGGGCGGTTATTTTTGGGCGCGGCTGTGCCCGTGGCCTATTTTTGGCACACGGAGGCGCCTCGCAAAAGTCTCGCGCCATTCCGAGTCCGGCGGACGAAGTGGGGCCAGCCCCACCCCCCAAGGCTATAGCCCACCCGTTTTTGTGGCCTTTTTCCGCTGGACGAACTTGGCGCCCCGGCCTTTCGGGCGGTTATTTCTGGGCTCGGCTGTGCCTGCGGCCTATTGTTCGCACACGGAGGCACCTCGCAAAGTCTCACGCCATTCCGAGTCCGGCAGACGAAGTAGGCGAGGCCCACCCCCCAAGGCTATAGCCCACCCGTTTTTGTGGCCTTTTTTCCGCTGCACGAACTTGGCGCCCCAGCCTTCGGGCATTTATTTTTGGGCGTGGCTGCGCCCACGGCCTATTTTTGGCACACGGAGGTGCCTCGCAAAGTCTCGCGCCATTCCGAGTCCGGCGGACGAAGTTGGCCCAGCCCCACCCCCCAAGGCTATAGCCACCCGTTTTTGTGGCCTTTTTCCAATGAACGAACTTGGCGCCCCGGCATTCAGGCGGTTATTTTTGGGCGCGGCTCTGCCCGCGGCCTAATTTTGGCACACGAAGGCGCCTCGCAAAGTCTCGCTGCCTTTCCGAGTCCGGCGGACGAAGTCGGCCAGGCCCACCACCCAAGGCTATAGCCCACCCGTTTTTGTGACCTTTTTCCGCTGAACGAACTTGGCGCCCCGGCCTTCGGGCGGTTATTTTTGGGCCCGTCTCTGCCCGCGGACTATTTTTGGCAGACGGAGGTGCCTCGCAAAGTCTTGCGCCATTCCGAGTCCGGGCGGACGAAGTGTGCCAGCCCCACCCCCCAAGGCTATAGCCCACCCGTTTTTGAGGCCTTTTTTCCGCTCGACGAACTTGGCGCCCCGGCTTTCGGGCTGTTATTTTTGGGCACAGCTGTGTCCGCGGCCTATTTTTGGCACACGGAGGTGCCTCGCAAAGTCTCGCGCCATTCCGTGTCCAGCGGACGCAGTTGGCCAGCCCCACCCCCCAAGGCTATAGCCCACATGTTTTTGTGGCCTTTTTCCGCTGGAACGAACTTCGCACCCCGGCCTTCGGGCGGTTATTTTTGGGCGCGGCTGTGCCCGTGGACAATTTTTGGCACATGTAGGTGCCTCGGAAAGTCTCGCGCCATCCGAGTCCGGCGGACGAAGTTGGCCAGCCCCCACCCCCCAAGGCTATTGCCCACCCGTTTTTGTGGCCTTTTTCCGCTGGACAAACTTGGTTCCCCCCGGCCTTCGGTCGGTTATTTTTTATCGCGGCTCTGCCCGCGGCCTATTTTTGGCACACCCGGAGGTGGCTCGCAATTGTCCCGTGCCATTCCGAGTCCGGCGGACGAAGTTGGCCAGCCCCACCCCCCAAGGCTGTAGCCCACCCGTTTTTCTAGCCTTTTTTCCAATGGACGAACTTGGCGCCCCGGCCTTCGGTCGGTTATTTTTTTATCGCGGCTCTGCCCGCGGCCTATTTTTGGCCACACGGAGGTGGCTCGCAATGTCCCGTGCCATTCCGAGTCCGGCGGACGAAGTTGGCCAGCCCCACCCCCCAAGGCTATAGCCTACCCGTTTTTGTGGCTATTTTCCGCTGGACGAACTTGGCGCCCCGGCCTTCGGGTGGTTATTTTTGGGCGCGGCTGTGCCCGCGGCCTATTTTTGGCACACCGGAGGCGCCTCGCAAAGTCTCCGCGCCATTCCGAGTCCGGCGGACGAAGTTGGCCAACCCCACCCCCCAAGGCTATAGCCCACCCGTTTTGGTGGGATTTTCCGCTGGACGAACTTGGCGCCCCGACCTTCGGGCGGTTATTTTTGGGCGCGGCGGTGCCCGCAGGCCTATTTTTGGCACACGGACGCTCCTCGCAAAGTCTCGCACCATTCCGAGTCTGGCGGACGAAGTGGGCCAGCCCCACCCCCCAAGGCTATAGCCCACCCGTTTTTGTGGGCTTTTTCTGCTGGACGAACTTGGCGCCCCGGCCGTCGGGCGCTTATTTTTGGGCACGGCTGTGCCCGCTGCCTATTTTTGTCACACGGAGGTGCCTCGCAAAGTCTCACGCCATTTGGAGTCCGGCGGACGAAGTTCGCCAGCCCCACCCCCCAAGGCAATAGCCCACACCGTTTTTGTGGCCTTTTTCCGCTGGACGAATTTGGCGCCCCGGCCTTCGGGCCGTTATTTTTTGGGCGCGGCGTGTACCCGCGACCTATTTTTGGCACCACCGGAGATGGCTCGCAAAGTCTCACGCCATTCCGAGTCCGGCGGACAAAATTGGCCAGCCCCACCCCCCAAGGCTATAGCCCACCCGTTTTTGTGGCCTTTTTCCGCTGGACGAACTTGGCGCCCCGGCCTTCGGGCGGTTATTTTTGGGCGCGGCTGTGCCCATGGCCTATTTTTGGCACACGGAGGCGCCTCGCAAAAGTCTCGCGCCATTCCGAGTCCGGCGGACGAAGTTCGCCAGCCCCCACCCCCCAAGGCAATAGCCCACCCGTTTTTGCGGCCCTTTTCCGCTGGACGAACTTGGCGCCACGGCCTTCGGGCGGTTATTTTTGGGCGCGGCTGTGCCCGCGGCCTATTTTTGGCACACGGAGGGGCCTCGCAAAGTCTCGCGCCATTCCGAGTCCGGCGGACGAAGTTGGCCAGCCCCCACCCCCCCAAGGCTATAGCCTACCCGTTTTTGTGGGCTATTTTCCGCTGGACGAACTTGGCGCCCCGGCCTTCGGGTGGTTATTTTTGGGCGCGGCTGTGCCCGCGGCCTATTTTTGGCACACCGGAGACGCCTCGCAAAGTCTCAGCGCCATTCCGAGTCCGGCGGACGAAGTTGGCCAACCCCACCCCCCAAGGCTATAGCCCACCCGTTTTTGTGGCCTTTTTCCGCTGGACGAACTTGGCGCCCCGGCCTTCGGGCAGTTATTTTTGGGCACGGCTGTGCACGTGGACGATTTTTGGTACACGGAGGCACCTTGCATAGACTTCGCACCATTCCGTGTCCGGCGGACGAAGTTGGCCAGCCCCACCCCCCAAGGCTATAGCCCACCCGTTTTTGTGGCCTTTTTCCGCTGGACGAACTTGGCGCCCCGGCCTTCGGGCGGTTATTTTAGGGCCCGGCTCTGCCCGCGGCCTATTTTTGGCACACGGAGGTGCCTCGCAAAGTCTCGCGCCATTCCGAGTCCGGCGGACGAAGTGTGCCAGCCCCACCCCCCAAGGCTATAGCCCACCCCGTTTTTGTGGCCTTTTTCCGCTGGACGAACTTGGCGCCCGGCCTTCGGGCCTTTAGTTTTGGGTGCGGCTTTGCCCGAGGCCTATTTTTGGTACGCAGAGGTGGCTCACAAAGTCTCGCGCCATTCCGAGTCCGGCGGACAAAGTTGGCCAGTCCCCACCCCCAAAGGCTATAGCCCACCCGTTTTTGTGGCCTTTTTCCGCGGGACGAACATGGTGCCCCGACCTTCGGGTGGTTATTTTTGGGGGCGGCTTTTCCCGCGACCTATTTTTGGCACACGGAGACGGCTCGCAAAGTCTCACGCCATTCCGAGTCCGGCGGACGAAGTTGGCCAGCCCCACCCCCCCAAGGCTATACCCCACCCGTTTTTGTGGCCTTTTTTCCGCTGGACGAACTTGTCGCCCCGGCCTACGGGCGGTTATTTTTGGGCGCGGCTGTGCCCGTGGCCTATTTTTGGCACACGGAGGCAACTCGCAAAGTCTCGCTCCATTCCGAGTCCGGCGGACGAAGTTGGCCAGCCGCACCCCCCAAGGCTATAGCCCACCCATTTTTGTGGGCTTTTTCCGCTGGACGAACTTGATGCCCCGGCCTTCGGTGCGGTTATTTTTGGGAGCGGCTTTGTCCGCAGCCTATTTTTGGCACACGGAGGCGCCTCACAGAGTCTCGGGCAAATTCCGAGTCCGGCGGACGAAGTGGGCCAGCCCCACCCCCCAAGGCTATAGCCCCACCCGTTTTTTGTGGTCTTTTTCCGCGGGACGAACTTGGTGCCCCGGGCCTTCTGGTGGTTATTTTTGGGGGCGGCTTTGCCCGCGACCTATTTTTCGCACATGGAGACGGCTCGCAAAGTCTCACGCCATTCCGAGTCCGGCGGACGAAGTTGGCCAGCCCCACCCCCCAAGGCTATAGCCCACTCGTTTTTGTGGCCTTTTCCGATGGACGAACTTGGCGCCCCGGCCTTCGGGCGGTTATTTTTGGGCGCGGCTGTGCCCGCGGCTTATTTTTGGCACACGGAGGCCGCTCGCAAAGTCTCGCGGCATTCCGAGTCCGGCGACGAAGTTGGCCAGCCCCACCCCCCAAGGCTATAGCCCACCCCGTTTTTGTGGCCTTTTTCCGCTGGACGAACTTGGCGCCCCGGCCTTCGGGCGTTTATATTTGGGCGCAGCTGTGCCCGCGGCCTATTTTTGGCACACGGAGGCACCTCGCAAAGGCTCGCGCCATTCCGAGTCCGGCGGACGAAGTTGGCCAGCCCCCACCCCCCAAGGCTATAGCCCACCGGTTTTTGTGGGCTTTTTCCGCTGGACGAATTTGGCGCCCCAGCCTTCGGGCGGTTTATTTTTTGTCGCGGCTGTGCCCGCGGCCTATTTTTGGCACGCTGAGGTCCCTCGCAATGTCTCACGGCATTCCGAGTCCGGCGGACGAAGTTGGCCAGCCCCACCCCCCAGGGCTATAGCCCACCCGTTTTTGTGGCCTTTTTCCGCTGGACGAACTTGGCGCCCCGGCCTTCGGACGGTTATTTTTGGGCGCGGGCTTTGCCCCGGCCTATTTTTGGCACACGGAGATGCCTCGCAAAGTCATGCGCCATTCCGAGTCCGGCGGAATGAAGTTGGCCAGCCCCACCCCCCAGGGCTATAGCCCACCCGTTTTTGTGGCCTTTTTCCGCTGGACGAACTTGGCGCCCCCGGCCTTCGGACGGTTATTTTTGGGGCGCGGCTTTGCCCCCGGCCTATTTTTGGCACACGGAGACGCCTCGCAAAGTCTCGCGCCATTCCGAGTCCGGCGGACGAAGTTGGCCAGCCCCACCCCCCAAGGCTATAGCCTACCCGTTTTTGTGGCTATTTTCCGCTGGACGAACTTGGCGCCCCCGGCCTTCGGGTGGTTATTTTTGGGCGCGGCTGTGCCCGCGGCCTATTTTGGCACACGGAGGCGCCTCGCAAAGTCTCGCGCATTCCGAGTCCGGCGGACGAAGTTGGCCAACCCCACCCCCCAAGGCTATAGCCCACCCGTTTTTGTGGGCTTTTTTCCGCTGGACGAATTTGACGCCCCGGCCTTCGGGTGGTTATTTTTGGGCGCGGCTGTGCCCACAGCCTATTTTTGGCACACAGAGGTGCCTCGCAATGTCTCGCGCCATTCCGAGTCCGGCGGACGAAGTGGGCCAGCCCCACCCCCCCAAGGCTATAGCCCACCCGTTTTTGTGGCCTTTTTCCGCTGGACGAACTTGGCGCCCCGGCCTTCGGGCGGTTATTTTAGGGCCCGGCTCTGCCCGCGGCCTATTTTTGGGCACACAGAGGTGCGTCGCAAAGTCTCGCGCCATTCCGAGTCCGGCGGACGAAGTGTGCCAGCCCCACCCCCAAGGGCTATAGCCCACCCGTTTTTGTGGCCTTTTTCCACTGGACGAACTTGGCGCCCCGGCCTTCGTGCGGTTATTTTTGGGCGCGGCTTTGACCCCGGCCTATTTTTGGCACACGGAGGTCCCTCGCAAAGTCTCGCGGCATTCCGAGTCCGGCGGACGAAGTGGGCAGCCCCACCCCCCAAGGCTATAGCCCACCCGTTTTTGTGGCCTTTTTCCGCTGGACGAACTTGGCGCCCCGGACTTCGGGCGGTTATTTTTGGGCGCGGCTTTGCCCCCCGGCCTATTTTTGTGACACGGAGGCCCCTCGCAATGTCTCGCGGCATTCCGAGTCCGGCAGACGAAGTTGGCCAGCCCCACCCCCCAGGGCTATGGCCCACCCGTTTTTGTGGCCTTTTTCCGCTGGACGAACTTGGCGCCCCGGCCTTCGGACGGTTATTTTTGGGCGCGGCTTTGCCCGTGGCCTATTTTTTCCACACGGAGGCCCCTCGCAAAGTCTCGCAGCGTTCCGAGTCCGGCGGACGAAGTTGGCCAGCCCCAGCCGCCAAGTCTATGGCCCACCCGTTTTTGTGGCCTTTTTCCGCTGGACGAACTTGGCGCCCCCGGCCTTCGGGCGGTTATTTTTGGGCGCGGCTTTGTCTACGGCCTATTTTTGGCACACTCGGAGTCCCCTCGCAAATTCTCGCGGCATTCCGAGTCCGGGGAACGAAGTTGGCCAGCCCCACCCCGCAAGGCTATAGCCCACCCGTTTTTGTGGCCTTTTTCCGCTGGACGAACTTGGTGCCCCGGCCTTCGGGCGCGGCTTTGCCCGCAGGCTATTTTTATCACACGGAGGCCCCTCGCAAAGTCTCGCGGCATTCCGAGTCCGGCGGACGAAGTTGGCCAGCCCCACCCCAAGTCTATAGCCCAACCGTTTTTTCTGGCCTTTTTCCGCTGGACGAACTTGGCGCCCCGGCCTTCGGGCAGTTATTTTTGGGTGCGGCATTGTCCGCGGCCTATTTTTGGCACACGGAGGCCCCTCGCAAAGTCTCGCGGCATTCCGAGTCCGGTGGACGAAGTTGGCCAGCCCCACCCCCCAAGGCTATAGCCCACCCGTTTTTGTGGCCTTTTTCCGCTGGACGAACTTGGCGCCCCGGCCTTCGGGCGGTTATTTTTGGGCGCGGCTTTGCCCATGGCCTATTTTTGCCACACGGAGGCCCCTCGCAAAGTCACGCAGCGTTCTGAGTCCGGCGGACGAAGTTGGCCAGCCCCAGCCGCCAAGTCTATAGCCCACCCGTTTTTTGTGGCCTTTTTCCGCTGGACGAACTTGGCGCCCCGGCCTTCGGGCGGTTATTTTTGGGCGACGCTTTGTCCGCGGCCTATTTTTGGCACACGGAGTCCCCTCACAAATTCTCGCGGCATTCCGAGTCATGCGGACGAAGTTGGCCAGCCCCACCCCCCAAGGCTATAGCCCACCCGTTTTTGTGGCCTTTTTCCGCTGGACGAACTTGGCGCCCCGGCCTTCGCGCCGTTATTTTTGGGCGCGGCTTTGCCCGCGGCCTATTTTTGGCACAGGGAGGCTCCTCGCAAAGTCTCGCTGCATTCCGAGTCCGGCGGACGAAGTTGGCCAGCCCCACCCCCCAAGGCTATAGCCCACCCGTTTTTGTGGCCTTTTTCCGCTGGACGAACTTGGCGCCCCGGCCTTCGGGCTATTATTTTTGGGCGCGGCTTTGCCCGCTGCCTATTTTTGGCACAAGGAGGCCCCTCGCAAAGTCTGGCCTCATTCCGAGTCCGGCAGACGAAGTTGGCCAGCCCCACCCCCCCAAGGCTATAGCCCACCCCGTTTTTGTGGCCTTTTTCCGCTGGACGAACTTGGCGCCCCGGCCTTCGGGTCATTATTTTTGGGCACGGGTCTGCCTGCAGCCTATTTTTGGCACACGGAGGCCCCTCGCAAAGTCTCACGGCATTCGGAGTCCGGCGGACGAAGTGGGCCAGCCCCACCCCCCAAGGCTATAGCCCACCCGTTTTTGTGGCCTTTTTCCGCTGGACGAACTTGGGTTCACGGCCTTCGGGCTGTTATTTTTTGGCGCGGCTTTGCCCGCTGCCTATTTTTGGCACAAGGAGGCCCCTCACAAAGTCTCGCGGTATTCCGAGTCCGGCAGACGAAGTTGGCCAGCCCCACCCCCCAAGGCTATAGCCCGCCCCGTTTTTGTGGCCTTTTTCCGATGGACGAACTTGGCGCCCCGCCCTTCAGGCGGTTATTTTTTGGAACGGCTCTGCCTGCGGCCCTATTTTTGGCACACGGAGGCCCCTCGCAAAGTCTCGCGGCATTCCGATTCCGGCGGACGAAGTTGGCCAGCCCCACCCCCCAAGGCTATAGCCCACCCGTTTTTGTGGCCTTTTTCCGCGGGACGAACTTGGCGCCCCGGCCTTCGCGCGGTTATTTTTGGGCGCGGCTTTGCCCGCGGCCTATTTTTGGCACATGGAGGCTCCTCGCAAAGTCTCGCTGCATTCCGAGTCCGGCGGACGAAGTGGGCCAGCCCCACCCCCCAAGGCTATAGCCCACCCGTTTTTGTGGCCTTTTTCCGCTGGACGAACTTGGCGCCCCGGCCTTCGGGTGGTTATTTTTGGGCGTGGTTTTGTCCGCGGGCTATTTTTGGCACACGGAGGCCGCTCGCAAAGTCTCGCGGCATTCCGAGTCCGGCGGACGAAGTTGCCCAGCCCCACCCCCCAAGGCTATAGCCCACCCGTTTTTGTGGCCTTTTTCCGCTGGACGAACTTGGCGCCCCGGCCTTCGGGAGGTTATTTTTGGGCGCGGCATTGCCTGCAGCCTATTTTTGGTACACGGAGGCCCCTCGCAAAGTCTCGCGGCATTCCGAGTCCGGCGGACAAAGTTGGCCAGCCCCACCCCCCAAGGCTATAGCCCACCCGTTTTTGTGGCCTTTTTCCGTTGGACGAACTTGGCGCACCGGCCTTCGGGCTGTTATTTTTGGGCGCGGCTTTGCCCGCGGCCTATTTTTATCACACGGAGGCCCCTCGCAAAGTCTCGCGGCATTCCGAGTCCGGCGGACGAAGTCGGCCAGCCCCACCCCCCAAGGCTATAGCCCACCCGTTTTTGTGGCCTTTTTCCGATGGACGAACTTGGCGCCCCGGCCTTCGGGCTGTTATTTTTGGGCGCGGCTTTGCCCGCTGCCTATTTTTGGCAGAAGGAGGCCCCTCGCAAAGTCTCACCTCATTCCGAGTCCGGCAGACGAAGTTGGCCAGCCCCACCCCCCAAGGCTATAGCCCACCCGTTTTTGTGGCCTTTTTCCGCTGGACGAACTTGGCGCCCCGGCCTTCGGGTCATTATTTTTGGGCACGGGTCTGCCTGCAGGCTATTTTTGGCACACGGAGGCCCCTCGCAAAGTCTCACGGCATTCGGAGTCCGGCGGACGAAGTGGGCCAGCCCCACCCCCCAAGGCTATAGCCCACCCGTTTTTGTGGCCTTTTTCCGCTGGACGAACTTGGCGCCCCGGCCTTCGCGCCGTTATTTTTGGGCGCGGCTTTGCCCGCGGCCTATTTTTGGCACAGGGAGGCTCCTCGCAAAGTCTCGCTGCATTCCGAGTCCGGCGGACGAAGTTGGCCAGCCCCACCCCCCAAGGCTATAGCCCACCCGTTTTTGTGGCCTTTTTCCGCTGGACGAACTTGGCGCCCCGGCCTTCGGGCTATTAATTTTGGGCGCGGCTTTGCCCGCTGCCTATTTTTGGCACAAGGAGGCCCCTCGCAAAGTCTCGCCTCATTCCGAGTCCGGCAGACGAAGTTGGCCAGCCCCACCCCCCAAGGCTATAGCCCACCCGTTTTTGTGGCCTTTTTCCGCTGGACGAACTTGGCGCCCCGGCCTTCGGGTCATTATTTTTGGGCACGGGTCTGCCTGCAGCCTATTTTTGGCACACGGAGGCCCCTCGCAAAGTCTCACGGCATTCGGAGTCCGGCGGACGAAGTGGGCCAGCCCCACCCCCCAAGGCTATAGCCCACCCGTTTTTGTGGCCTTTTTCCGCTGGACGAACTTGGGTTCACGGCCTTCGGGCTGTTATTTTTTGGCGCGGCTTTGCCCGCTGCCTATTTTTGGCACAAGGAGGCCCCTCACAAAGTCTCGCGGTATTCCGAGTCCGGCAGACGAAGTTGGCCAGCCCCACCCCCCAAGGCTATAGCCCGCCCGTTTTTGTGGCCTTTTTCCGATGGACGAACTTGGCGCCCCGCCCTTCAGGCGGTTATTTTTTGGAACGGCTCTGCCTGCGGCCTATTTTTGGCACACGGAGGCCCCTCGCAAAGTCTCGCGGCATTCCGATTCCGGCGGACGAAGTTGGCCAGCCCCACCCCCCAAGGCTATAGCCCACCCGTTTTTGTGGCCTTTTTCCGCGGGACGAACTTGGCGCCCCGGCCTTCGCGCGGTTATTTTTGGGCGCGGCTTTGCCCGCGGCCTATTTTTGGCACATGGAGGCTCCTCGCAAAGTCTCGCTGCATTCCGAGTCCGGCGGACGAAGTGGGCCAGCCCCACCCCCCAAGGCTATAGCCCACCCGTTTTTGTGGCCTTTTTCCGCTGGACGAACTTGGCGCCCCGGCCTTCGGGTGGTTATTTTTGGGCGTGGTTTTGTCCGCGGGCTATTTTTGGCACACGGAGGCCGCTCGCAAAGTCTCGCGGCATTCCGAGTCCGGCGGACGAAGTTGCCCAGCCCCCCACCCCCCAAGGCTATAGCCCACCCGTTTTTGTGGCCTTTTTCCGCTGGACGAACTTGGCGCCCCGGCCTTCGGGAGGTTATTTTTGGGCGCGGCATTGCCTGCAGCCTATTTTTGGTACACGGAGGCCCCTCGCAAAGTCTCGCGGCATTCTGAGTCCGGCGGACAAAGTTGGCCAGCCCCACCCCCCAAGGCTATAGCCCACCCGTTTTTGTGGCCTTTTTCCGTTGGACGAACTTGGCGCACCGGCCTTCGGGCTGTTATTTTTGGGCGCGGCTTTGCCCGCGGCCTATTTTTATCACACGGAGGCCCCTCGCAAAGTCTCGCGGCATTCCGAGTCCGGCGGACGAAGTCGGCCAGCCCCACCCCCCAAGGCTATAGCCCACCCGTTTTTGTGGCCTTTTTCCGATGGACGAACTTGGCGCCCCGGCCTTCGGGCTGTTATTTTTGGGCGCGGCTTTGCCCGCTGCCTATTTTTGGCAGAAGGAGGCCCCTCGCAAAGTCTCACCTCATTCCGAGTCCGGCAGACGAAGTTGGCCAGCCCCACCCCCCAAGGCTATAGCCCACCCGTTTTTGTGGCCTTTTTCCGCTGGACGAGCTGGGCGCCCCGGCCTTCGCGCGGTTATTTTGGGCACGGGTCTGCCCGAGGTCTATTTTTGGCACACGGAGGCCCCTCGCAAAGTCTCACGGCATTCCGAGTCCGGCGGATGAAGTTGGCCAGCCCCCACCCCCCAAGGCTATAGCCCACCCGTTTTTGTGGCCTTTTTCCGCTGGACGAACTTGGCGCCCCGGCCTTCGGGCTGTTATTTTTGGGCGCGGCTTTGTCCGCTGCCTATTTTTGGCACAAGGAGGCCCCTCGCAAAGTCTCGCGGCATTCCGAGTCCGGCGGACGAAGTTGCCCAGCCCCACCCCCCCAAGGCTATAGCCCACCCGTTTTTGTGGCCTTTTTCCGCTGGACGAACTTGGCGCCCCGGCCTTCGGGAGGTTATTTTTGGGCGCGGCATTGCCTGCAGCCTATTTTTGGTACACGGAGGCCCCTCGCAAAGTCTCGCGGCATTCCGAGTCCGGCGGACAAAGTTGGCCAGCCCCACCCCCCAAGGCTATAGCCCACCCGTTTTTGTGGCCTTTTTCCGTTGGACGAACTTGGCGCACCGGCCTTCGGGCTGTTATTTTTGGGCGCGGCTTTGCCCGCGGCCTATTTTTATCACACGGAGGCCCCTCGCAAAGTCTCGCGGCATTCCGAGTCCGGCGGACGAAGTCGGCCAGCCCCACCCCCCAAGGCTATAGCCCACCCGTTTTTGTGGCCTTTTTCCGCTGGACGAACTTGGCGCCCCGGCCTTCGGGCTGTTATTTTTGGGCGCGGCTTTGTCCGCTGCCTATTTTTGGCACAAGGAGGCCCCTCGCAAAGTCTCGCGGCATTCCGAGTCCGGCAGACGAAGTTGGCCAGCCCCACCCCCCAAGGCTATAGCCCACCGTTTTTGTGGCCTTTTTCCGCTGGACGAACTTGGCACCCCCGGCCTTCGGGCGGTTATTTTTGGGCACGGCTCTGCCTGCGGCCTATTTTTGGCACATGGAGCCCCCTCGCAAAGTCTCGCTGCATTCCGAGTCCGGCGGACGAAGTGGGCCAGCCCCACCCCCCCAAGGCTATAGCCCACCCGTTTTTGTGGCCTTTTTCCGCTGGACGAACTTGGCGCCCCGGCCTTCGGGCGGTTATTTTTGGGCGCGGTTTTGTCCGCGGGCTATTTTTGGCACACGGAGGCCGCTCGCAAAGTCTCGCGGCATTCCGAGTCCGGCGGACGAAGTTGGCCAGCCCCACCCCCCAAGGCTATAGCCCACCCGTTTTTGTGGCCTTTTTCCGCTGGACGAACTTGGCGCCCCGGCCTTCGGGCGGTTATGTTTGGGCGCGGCTTCGCCCGCGGCCTACTTTTGACACACGGAGGCCCCTCGCAAAGTCTCGCGGCATTCCCAGTCATGCGGACGAAGTTGGCCAGCCCCACCCCCCAAGGCTATAGCCCACCCGTTTTTGTGGCCTTTTTCCGCTGGACGAACTTGGCGCCCCGGCCTTCGGGCGGTTATTTTTGGGCGCGGTTTTGTCCGCGGGCTATTTTTGGCACACGGAGGCCGCTCGCAAAGTCTCGCGGCATTCCGAGTCCGGCGGACGAAGTTGCCCAGCCCCCACCCCCCAAGGCTATAGCCCACCCGTTTTTGTGGCCTTTTTCCGCTGGACGAACTTGGCGCCCCGGCCTTCGGGAGGTTATTTTTGGGCGCGGCTTTGCCCACAGCCTATTTTTGGTACACGGAGGCCCCTCGCAAAGTCTCGCGGCATTCCGAGTCCGGCAGACAAAGTTGGCCAGCCGCACCCCCCAAGGCTATAGCCCACCCGTTTTTGTGGCCTTTTTCCGCTGGACGAACTTGGCGCACCGGCCTTGGGGCTATTATTTTTGGGCGCGGCTTTGCCCGCGGCCTATTTTTATCACACGGAGGCCCCTCGCAAAGTCTCGCGGCATTCCGAGTCCGGCGGACGAAGTTGGCCAGCCCCACCCCCCAAGGCTATAGCCCACCCGTTTTTGTGGCCTTTTTCCGCTGGACGAACTTGGCGCCCCGGCCTTCGGGCTGTTATTTTTGGGCGCGGCTTTGGCGGCTGCCTATTTTTGGCACAAGGAGGCCCCTCACAAAGTCTCGCCTCATTCCGAGTCCGGCGGACGAAGTTGGCCAGCCCCACCCCCCCAAGGCTATAGCCCACCCGTTTTTGTGGCCTTTTTCCGCTGGAC
The DNA here is from genome assembly GCA_033242345.1 of Citrus unshiu. NCBI lineage: Eukaryota > Viridiplantae > Streptophyta > Magnoliopsida > Sapindales > Rutaceae > Citrus > Citrus unshiu. Next base: position 21,783 of record BTHF01000017.1, read on the forward strand.
GAACTTGGCGCCCCGGCCTTCGGGCGGTTATGTTTGGGCGCGGCTTCGCCCGCGGCCTACTTTTGACACACGGAGGCCCCTCGCAAAGTCTCGCGGCATTCCCAGTCATGCGGACGAAGTTGGCCAGCCCCACCCCCCAAGGCTATAGCCCACCCGTTTTTGTGGCCTTTTTCCGCTGGACGAACTTGGCGCCCCGGCCTTCGGGCGGTTATTTTTGGGCGCGGTTTTGTCCGCGGGCTATTTTTGGCACACGGAGGCCGCTCGCAAAGTCTCGCGGCATTCCGAGTCCGGCGGACGAAGTTGCCCAGCCCCACCCCCCAAGGCTATAGCCCACCCGTTTTTGTGGCCTTTTTCCGCTGGACGAACTTGGCGCCCCGGCCTTCGGGAGGTTATTTTTGGGCGCGGCTTTGCCCGCAGCCTATTTTTGGTACACGGAGGCCCCTCGCAAAGTCTCGCGGCATTCCGAGTCCGGCAGACAAAGTTGGCCAGCCGCACCCCCCAAGGCTATAGCCCACCCGTTTTTGTGGCCTTTTTCCGCTGGACGAACTTGGCGCACTGGCCTTGGGGCTATTATTTTTGGGCGCGGCTTTGCCCGCGGCCTATTTTTATCACACGGAGGCCCCTCGCAAAGTCTCGCGGCATTCCGAGTCCGGCGGACGAAGTTGGCCAGCCCCACCCCCCAAGGCTATAGCCCACCCGTTTTTGTGGCCTTTTTCCGCTGGACGAACTTGGCGCCCCGGCCTTCGGGCTGTTATTTTTGGGCGCGGCTTTGGCGGCTGCCTATTTTTGGCACAAGGAGGCCCCTCACAAAGTCTCGCCTCATTCCGAGTCCGGCAGACGAAGTTGGCCAGCCCCACCCCCCAAGGCTATAGCCCACCCGTTTTTGTGGCCTTTTTCCGCTGGACGAGCTTGGCGCCCCGGCCTTCGCGCGGTTATTTTTGGGCACGGGTCTGCCCGAGGTCTATTTTTGGCACACGGAGGCCCCTCGCAAAGTCTCGCGGCATTCCGAGTCCGGCGGATGAAGTTGGCCAGCCCCACCCCCCAAGCCTATAGCCCACCCGTTTTTGTGGCCTTTTTCCGCTGGACGAACTTGGCGCCCCGGCCTTCGGGCTGTTATTTTTGGGCGCGGCTTTGTCCGCTGCCTATTTTTGGCACAAGGAGGCCCCTCGCAAAGTATCGCGGCATTCCGAGTCCGGCAGACGAAGTTGGCCAGCCCCACCCCCCAAGGCTATAGCCCACCGTTTTTGTGGCCTTTTTCCGCTGGACGAACTTGGCACCCCGGCCTTCGGGCTGTTATTTTTGGGCACGGCTCTGCCTGCGGCCTATTTTTGGCACACGGATCCCCCTCGCAAAGTCTCGCTGCATTCCGAGTCCGGCGGACGAAGTCGGCCAGCCCCACCCCCCAAGGCTATAGCCCACCCGTTTTTGTGACCTTTTTCCGCTGGACGAACTTGGCGCCCCGGCCTTCGGGCGGTTATGTTTGGGCGCGGCTTTGCCCGCTGCCTATTTTTGGCACATGGAGGCTCCTCGCAAAGTCTCGCTGTAATTCCGAGTCCGGCGGACGAAGTTGGCCAGCCCCACCCCCCAAGGCTATAGCCCACCCGTTTTTGTGGCCTTTTTCCGCTGGACGAACTTGGCGCCCCGGCCTTCGGGCGGTTATTTTTGGGCGCGGTTTTGTCCGCGGGCTATTTTTGGCACACGGAGGCCGCTCGCAAAGTCTCGCCGCATTCCGAGTCCGGCGGGCGAAGTGGGCCAGCCCCACCCCCCAAGGCTATAGCCCACCAGTTTTTGTGGCCTTTTTCCGCTGGACAAACTTGGCGCCCAGGCCTTCGGGCGGTTATTTTTGGACGCGGCCCTGCCCACGGCCTATTTTTGGCACACGGAGGCCCCTCTCAAAGTGTCGCGGCATTCCGAGTCCGGCGGACGAAGTTGGCCAGCCCAACCCCCCAAGGCTATAGCCCACCCGTTTTTGTGGACTTTTTCCGCTGGACGAACTTGGCGCCCCAGCCTTCGGGTGGTTATTTTTGGGCTCGGCTTTGACCGCGGCCTATTTTTGGCACACGGAGGCCCCTCTTAAAGTCTCGCGGCATTCCGAGTCCGGCGGACGAAGTGGGCCAGCCCCACCCCCCAAGGCTATAGCCCACCCGTTTTTGCGGCCTTTTTCCGCTGGACGAACTTGGCGCCCCGGCCTTCGGGCGGTTATGTTTGGGCGCGGCTTTGCCCGCGGCCTACTTTTGGCACACGGAGGCTCCTCGCAAAGTCTCGCGGCATTCCGAATCCTGCGGACGAAGTTGGCCAGCCCCACCCCCCAAGGCTATAGCCCACCCGTTTTTGTGGCCTTTTTCCGCTAGACGAACTTGGCGCGCCGGCCTTCGCGCGGTTATTTTTGGGCGCGGCTTTGCCCGCAGCATATTTTTGGCACATGGAGGCCCCTCGCAAAGTTTCGCGGCATTCCGAGTCCGGCGGACGAAGTGGGCCAGCCCCACCACCCAAGGCTATAGCCCACCCGTTTTTGTGGCCTTTTTCCGCTGGACGAACTTGGCGCCCCGGCCTTCGGGCTGTTATTTTTTGGCACGGCTTTGCCCGAGGTCTAATTTTGGCACACGGAGGCCCCTCGAAAAGTCTCGCGGCATTCCGAGTCCGGCGGATGAAGTTGGCCAGCCCCACCCCCCAAGGCTATAGCCCACCCGTTTTTGTGGCCTTTTTCCGCTGCACGAACTTGGCGCGCCCCGGTCTTCGGGCTGTTATTTTTGGGCGCGGCCTTGCCCGCTGCCTATTTTTCGCACACGGAGGCCCCTCGAAAGGTCTCGCGGCATTCCGAGTCCGGCGGATGAAGTTGGCCAGCCCCACCCCCCAAGGCTATAGCCCACCCGTTTTTGTGGCCTTTTTCCGCTGGACGAACTTGGCGCCCCGGCCTTCGGGCTGTTATTTTTGGGCGCGGCTTTGCCCGCTGCCTATTTTTGGCACAAGGAGGCACCTCGTAAAGTCTCGCGGCATTCCGAGTCCGGCAGACGAAGTTGGCCAGCCCCACCCCCCAAGGCTATAGCCCACCCGTTTTTGTGGGCTTTTTCCGCTGGACGAACTTGGCGCCCCGGCCTTCGGGAGGTTATTTTTGGGCGCGGCTCTGCCCGCGGCCTATTTTTGGCACACGGAGGCCCCTCGTAAAGTCTCGCGGAATTCCGAGTCCGGCGGACGAAATGGGCCAGCGCCACCCCCCAAGGCTATAGCCCACCCGTTTTTGTGGCCTTTTTGCGCTGGACGAACTTGGCGCCCCGGCCTTCGGGTGGTTATTTTTGGGCGCGGCTTTGCCCGAGGTCTATTTTTGGCACACGGAGGCCCCTCGAAAAGTCTCGCGGCATTCCGAGTCCGGCGGATGAAGTTGGCCAGCCCCACCCCCCGAGGCTATAGCCCACCCGTTTTTGTGGCCTTTTTCCGCTGGACGAACTTGGCGCCCCGGCCTTCGGGCAGTTATTTTTGGGCGCGGCTTTGTCCGCTGCCTATATTTAGCACAAGGAGGCCCCTCGCAAAGTCTCGCGGCATTCCGGGTCCGGCAGACGAAGTTGGCCAGCCCCACCCCCCAAAGCTATAGCCCACCCGTTTTTGTGGCCTTTTTCCTCTGGACGAACTTGGCGCCCCGGCCTTCGGGCGGTTATTTTTGAGCGCGGCTTTGCCCGTGGCCTATTTTTGGCACACGGAGGCCCCTCGCAAAGTCTCGCGGCATTCCGAGTCCGGCGGACGATGTTGGCCAGCCCCACCCCCCAAGGCTATAGCCCACCCGTTTTTGTGGCCTTTTTCAGCTGGACGAACTTGGCGCCCCGGCCTTCGGGCGGTTATGTTTGGGCGCGGCTGTGCCCACAGCCTATTTTTGGCACACGGAGGTGCCTCGCAAAGTCTCACGCCATTCCGAGTCCGGCGGACGAAGTTTGCCAGCCCCACCCCCCAAGGCTATAACCCACCCGATTTTGTGGCCTTTTTCCGCTGGAAGAACTTGGCGCCCCGGCCTTCGGGTGGTTATTTTTGTGCGCGGCTGTGCCCGCGGTCTAGTTTTGGCACACGGAGGTGCCTCGCAAAGTCTCGCGCCATTCCGAGTCCGGCGGACGAAGTCGGCCAGCCACACCCCCCAAGGCTATAGCCCACCCGTTTTTGTGGCCTTTTTCTGATGGACGAACTTGGCGCCCCGGCCTTCGGGCAGTTATTTTTGGGCGCGGCTGTGTCCATGGCCTATTTTTGGCACACGGAGGCGCCTTGCAAAGTCTCGCGCCATTCCGAGTCCGGCGGACGAAGTTGGCCAGCCCCAGCCCCGAAGGCTATAGCCCACCCATTTTTGTGGCCTTTTTCCGCTGGACGAACTTAGCGCCCCGGCCTTCGGGCGGTTATTTTTCGGCGCGGTTTTGTCCGCGGCCTATTTTTGGCACACGGAGGCACCTCGTAAAGTCTCGCGCCATTCCGAGTCCGGCGAAGGAAGTCGGCCAGCCCCACCCCCCAAGGCTATAGCCCACCCGTTTTTTTGGGCTTTTTCCGGCGGACGAACTTGGCGCCCCGCCTTCGGGCGGTTATTTTTGGGCGTGGCTGTGCCCGCGGCCTATTTTTGGCACATGGAGGCGCCTCGCAAAGTCTCGCTCCATTCCGAGTCCGGCGGACGAAGTTGGCCAGCCCCACCCCCCAAGGCTATTGCCCACCCGTTTTTATGGCCTTTTTCCGCTGGACGAACTTGGCGCCCCGGCCTTCGGGTGGTTATTTTTGTGCGCGGCTGTGCCCATGGCCTAGTTTTGGCACACGGAGGTGCCTCGTAAAGTCTCGCGCCATTCCGAGTCCGGCGGACGAAGTTTGCCAGCCCCACCCCCCAAGGCTATAGCCCACCCGTTTTTGTGGCCTTTTTCCGCTGGCGCCCCGGCCTTCGGGTGGTTATTTTTGTGCGCGGCTGTGCCCACTGTCTAGTTTTGGCACACGGAGGTGCCTCGCAAAGTCTCGCGCCATTCCGAGTCCGGCGGACGAAGTTGGCCAGCCACACCCCCCAAGGCTATAGCCCACCCGTTTTTGTGGCCTTTTTCTGATGGACGAACTTGGCGCCCCGGCCTTCGGGCAGTTATTTTTGGGCGCGGCTGTGTCCATGGCTTATTTTTGGCACACGGAGGCGCCTTGCAAAGTCTCGCGCCATTCCGAGTCCGGCGGACGAAGTTGGCCAGCCCCAGCCCCGAAGGCTATAGCCCACCCATTTTTGTGGCCTTTTTCCGCTGGACGAACTTGGCGCCCCGGCCTTCGGGCGGTTATTTTTCGGCGCGGTTTTGTCCGCGGCCTATTTTTGGCACACGGAGGCGCCTCGTAAAGTCTCGCGCCATTCCGAGTCCGGCGAAGGAAGTCGGCCAGTCCCACCCCCCAAGGCTATAGCCCACCCATTTTTTTGGGCTTTTTCCGGCGGACGAACTTGGCGCCCCGGCCTTCGGGCGGTTATTTTTGGGCGTGGCTGTGCCCGCGGCCTATTTTTGGCACACGGAGGCGCCTCGCAAAGTCTCGCTCCATTCCGAGTCCGGCGGACGAAGTTGGCCAGCCCCACCCCGCAAGGCTATTGCCCACCCCGTTTTTATGGCCTTTTTCCGCTGGACGAACTTGGTGCCCCGGCCTTCGGGTGGTTATTTTTGTGCGCGGCTGTGCCCACGGCCTAGTTTTGGCACACGGAGGTGCCTCGCAAAGTCTCGCGCCATTCCGAGTCCGGCGGACGAAGTTTGCCAGCCCCACCCCCCAAGGCTATAACCCACCCGATTTTGTGGCCTTTTTCCGCTGGAAGAACTTGGCGCCCCGGCCTTCGGGTGGTTATTTTTGTGCGCGGCTGTGCCCGCGGTCTAGTTTTGGCACACGGAGGTGCCTCGCAAAGTCTCGCGCCATTCCGAGTCCGGCGGACGAAGTTGGCCAGCCACACCCCCCAAGGCTATAGCCCACCCGTTTTTGTGGCCTTTTTCTGATGGACGAACTTGGCGCCCCGGCCTTCGGGCAGTTATTTTTGGGCGCGGCTGTGTCCATGGCCTATTTTTGGCACACGGAGGCGCCTTGCAAAGTCTCGCGCCATTCCGAGTCCGGCGGACGAAGTTGGCCAGCCCCACCCCCGAAGGCTATAGCCCACCCATTTTTGTGGCCTTTTTCCGCTGGACGAACTTGGCGCCCCGGCCTTCGGGCGGTTATTTTTGTGCGCGGCTGTGCCCACGGCCTAGTTTTTGCACACGGAGGTGCCTCGTAAAGTCTCGCGCCATTCCGAGTCCGGCGGACGAACTTAGCCAGCCCCACCCCCCAAGGCTATAGCCCACCCGTTTTTGTGGGCTTTTTCCGCTGGACGAACTTGTCGCCCCAGCCTTCGGCTGGTTATTTTTGGGCGCGGCTGTACCCGCGGCCTAGTTTTGGCACATGGAGGTGCCTCGCAAAGCCTCGCGCCATTCAGAGTCCGGCGGACGAAGTTGGCCAGCCCCACCCCCCAAGGCTATAGCCCACCCGTTTTTGTGGCCTTTTTCCGCTGGACGAACTTGGCGCCCCGGCCTTCAGGAAGTTATTTTTGGGCGCGGTTTTGTCCGCGGCCTATTTTTGGCACAAGGAGGCGCCTCGTAAAGTGTCGCGTCATTCCGAGTCCGCCGGACGAAGTTGGCCAGCCCCACCCCCCCAAGGCTATAGCCCACCCGTTTTTATGGCCTTTTTCCGCTGGACGAACTTGGCGCCCCGGCCTTCGGGTGGTTATTTTTGTGCGCGGCTGCGCCCACGGCCTAGTTTTGGCACACGGAGGTGCCTCGTAAAGCCTCGCGCCATTCCGAGTCCGGCGGACGAACTTGGCCAGCCCCACCCCCCAAGGCTATAGCCCACCCGTTTTTGTGGGCTTTTTCCGCTGGACGAACTTGTCGCCCCAGCCTTCGGGTGGTTATTTTTGTGCGCGGCTGTACCCACGGCCTAGTTTTGGCACACGGAGGTGCCTCGCAAAGTCTCGCGCCATTCCGAGTCCGGTGGACAAAGTTGGCCAGCCCCACACCCCAAGGCTATAGCCCACCCGTTTTTGTGGCCTTTTTCCGCTGGACGAACTTGGCGCCCTGGCCTTCGGGCGGTTATTTCTGGGCTCGGCTGTGCCTGCGGCCTATTGTTGGCACACGGAGGCGCCTCGCAAAACCTCGCGCCATTCCGAGTCCGGCGGACGAAGTTGGCGAGCCCCACCCCCCAAGCCTATAGCCCACCCGTTTTTGTGGCCTTTTTCCGCTGGACGAACATGGCGCCCCCGGCCTTCGGGCGGTTATATTTGGGCGCGGCTCTGCTCGCGGCCTATTTTTGGCACACGGAGGAGGCTCGCAAAGTCTCGCGCCATTCGGAGTCCGGCGGACGAAGTGGGCCAGCCCCACTCCCCAAGGCTATAGCCCACCCGTTTTTGCGGGCTTTTTCCGCTGGACGAACTTGGCGCCCCGGCCTTCGGGCGGTTATTTTTGGGCGCGGCTCTGCTCGCGGCCTATTTTTGGCACACGGAGGAGGCTCGCAAAGTCTCGCGCCATTCGGAGTCCGGCGGACGAAGTGGGCCAGCCCCACTCCCCAAGGCTATAGCCCACCCGTTTTTGTGGGCTTTTTCCGCTGAACGAACTTTGCAACCCGGCCTTCGTGCAGTTATTTTTGGGTGCGGCTGTGCCCACGGCCTATTTTTGTCACACGGAGGCGCCTCACAAAGTCTCGCGCCATTCCGAGTCCGGCGGAGGAAGTCGGCCAGCCCCACCCCCCAAGGCTATAGCCTACCCGTTTTTGTGGGCTTTTTCCGCTGGACGAACTTGGCGCCCCCGGCCTTCGGGCGGTTATTTTTGTGCGCGGCCTTGTCCGCGGCCTATTTTTGGCACACGGAGGCACCTCGCAAAGTCTCACGGCATTCCGAGTCCGGCGGACGAAGTTGACCAGCCCCACCCCCCAAGCCTATAGCCCACCCGTTTTTGTGGCCTTTTTCCGCTGGACGAACATGGCGCCCCTGCCTTCGGGCGGTTATATTTGGGCGCGGCTCTGCTCGCGGCCTATTTTTGGCACACGGAGGAGCCTCGCAAAGTCTCGCGCCATTCGGAGTCCGGCGGACGAAGTGGGCCAGCGCCATTCCCCCAGGCTATAGCCCACCCGTTTTTGCTGGCTTTTTCTGCTGGACGAACTTGGCGCCCCGGCCTTCGGGCGGTTATTTTTGGGTGCGGCTCTGCCCTGGCCTATTTTTGGCACACGGAGGCACCTCGCAAAGTCTCGCGCCATTCCGAGTCCGGCGGACGAAATGGGCCAGCCCCACCCCCCAAGGCTATAGCCCACCCGTTTTTGCGGGCTTTTTCCGCTGGACGAACTTGGCGCCCCGGCCTTCGGGCGGTTATTTTTGGGCGCGGCTCTGCTCGCGGCCTATTTTTGGCACACGGAGGAGGCTCGCAAAGTCTCGCGCCATTCGGAGTCCGGCGGACGAAGTGGGCCAGCCCCACTCCCCAAGGCTATAGCCCACCCGTTTTTGTGGGCTTTTTCCGCTGAACGAACTTTGCAACCCGGCCTTCGTGCAGTTATTTTTGGGTGCGGCTGTGCCCACGGCCTATTTTTGTCACACGGAGGCGCCTCACAAAGTCTCGCGCCATTCCGAGTCCGGCGGAGGAAGTCGGCCAGCCCCACCCCCCAAGGCTATAGCCTACCCGTTTTTGTGGGCTTTTTCCGCTGGACGAACTTGGCGCCCCGGCCTTCGGGCGGTTATTTTTGTGCGCGGCCTTGTCCGCGGCCTATTTTTGGCACACGGAGGCACCTCGCAAAGTCTCACGGCATTCCGAGTCCGGCGGACGAAGTTGACCAGCCCCACCCCCCAAGCCTATAGCCCACCCGTTTTTGTGGCCTTTTTCCGCTGGACGAACATGGCGCCCCGGCCTTCGGGCGGTTATATTTGGGCGCGGCTCTGCTCGCGGCCTATTTTTGGCACACGGAGGAGCCTCGCAAAGTCTCGCGCCATTCGGAGTCCGGCGGACGAAGTGGGCCAGCGCCATTCCCCCAGGCTATAGCCCACCCGTTTTTGCTGGCTTTTTCCGCTGGACGAACTTGGCGCCCCGGCCTTCGGGCGGTTATTTTTGGGTGCGGCTCTGCCCTGGCCTATTTTTGGCACACGGAGGCACCTCGCAAAGTCTCGCGCCATTCCGAGTCCGGCGGACGAAATGGGCCAGCCCCACCCCCCAAGGCTATAGCCCACCCGTTTTTGTGGGCTTTTTCCGCTGGACGAACTTGGCGCCCCGGCCTTCGGGCGGTTATTTTTGGGGGCGGCTGTGCCCGCGGCCTATTTTTGGCACACGGAGGCACCTCGCAAAGTCTCGCGCCATTCCGAGTCCAGCGGACGAAGTTGGCCAGCCCCACCCCCCAAGGCTATAGCCCACCCGTTTTTGTGGGCTTTTTCCGCTGGACGAACTTGGCGCCCCGGCCTTCGGGCGGTTATTTTTGGGCAAGGCTGTGTCCGCGGCCTATTTTTGGCACAGGGAGGCACCTCGCAAAGTCTCGCGCCATTCCGAGTCCGGCGGACGAAGTTGGCCAGCCCCACCCCCCAAGGCTATAGCCCACCCGTTTTGGTGGCCGTTTTCCGCTGGACGAACATGGCGCCCCGGCCTTCGGGCGGTTATATTTGGGTGCGGCTCTGCCCGCGGCCTATTTTTGGCACACGGAGGTGCCTCGCAAAGTCTCGCGCCATTTTGAGTCCGGCGGACGAAGTTGGCCAGCCCCACCCCCCAAGGTTATAGCCCACCCGTTTTTGTGGGCTTTTTCCGCTGGTCGAAACTTTGCAAGCCGGCCTTCGGGCAGTTATTTTTGGGCGCGGCTGTGCCCACGGCCTATTTTTGGCACACGGAGTCGCCTCACATAGTCTCGCGCCATTCCGAGTCCGGCGGACGAAGTCGGCCAGCCCCACCCCCCAAGGCTATAGCCCACCCGTTTTTGCGGGCTTTTTCCGCTGGACGAACTTGGCGCCCCGGCCTTCGGGCGGTTATTTTTGGGTGCGGCTGTGCCCCGGCCTATTTTTGGCACACGGAGGCACCTCGCAAAGTCTCGCGCCATTCCGAGTCCGGCGGACGAAATGGGCCAGTCCCACCCCCCAAGGCTATAGCCCACCCGTTTTTGTGGGCTTTTTCCGCTGGACGAACTTGGCGCCCCGGCCTTCGGGCGGTTATTTTTGGGGGCGGCTGTGCCCGCGGCCTATTTTTGGCACACGGAGGCACCTCGCAAAGTCTCGCGCCATTCCGAGTCCAGCGGACGAAGTTGGCCAGCCCCACCCCCCCAAGGCTATAGCCCACCCGTTTTTGTGGGCTTTTTCCGCTGGATGAACTTGGCGCCCCGGCCTTCGGGCGGTTATTTTTGGGCAAGGCTGTGTTTGCGGCCTATTTTTGGCACAGGGAGGTGCCTCGCAAAGTCTCGCGCCATTCCGAGTCCGGCGGACGAAGTTGGCCAGCCCCACCCCCCAAGGCTATAGCCCACCCGTTTTTGTGGCCTTTTTCCGCTGGACGAACATGGCTGCCCGGCCTTCGGGCGGTTATATTTGGGCGCGGCTCTGCCCGCGGCCTATTTTTGGCACACGGAGGTGCCTCGCAAAGTCTCGCGCCATTCTGAGTCCGGCGGACGAAGTTGGCCAGCCCCACCCCCCAAGGCTATAGCCCACCCGTTTTTGTGGGCTTTTTCCGCTGGACGAACTTTGCAACCCGGCCTTCGTGCAGTTATTTTTGGGTGCGGCTGTGCCCACGGCCTATTTTTGGCACACGGAGGCGCCTCACAAAGTCTCGCGCCATTCCGAGTCCGGCGGAGGAAGTCGGCCAGCCCCACCCCCCAAGGCTATAGCCTACCCGTTTTTGTGGGCTTTTTCCGCTGGACGAACTTGGCGCCCCGGCCTTCGGGCGGTTATTTTTGTGCGCGGCCTTGCCCGCGGCCTATTTTTGGCACACGGAGGCACCTCGCAAAGTCTCACGGCATTCCGAGTCCGGCGGACGAAGTTGGCCAGCCCCACCCCCCAAGCCTATAGCCCACCCGTTTTTGTGGCCTTTTTCCGCTGGACGAACATGGCGCCCCGGCCTTCGGGCGGTTATATTTGGCCGCGGCTCTGCTCGCGGCCTATTTTTGGCACACGGAGGAGCCTCGCAAAGTCTCGCGCCATTCGGAGTCCGGCGGACGAAGTTGGCCAGCCCCACCCCCCAAGGCTATAGCCCACCCGTTTTTGTGGGCTTTTTCCGCTGGACGAACTTGGCGCCCCGGCCTTCGGGCGGTTATTTTTGGGCAAGGCTGTGTCCGCGGCCTATTTTTGGCACAAGGAGGCACCTCGCAAAGTCTCACGCCATTCCGAGTCCGGCGGACGAAGTTGGCCAGCCCCACCCCCCAAGGCTATAGCCCACCCGTTTTTGTGGGCTTTTTCCGCTGGACGAACTTGGCGCCCCGGCCTTCGGGCGGTTATTTTTGGGTGCGGCTCTGCCCCGGCCTATTTTTGGCACACGGAGGCACCTCGCAAAGTCTCGCGCCATTCCGAGTCCGGCGGACGAAATGGGCCAGTCCCACCCCCCAAGGCTATAGCCCACCCCGTTTTTGTGGGCTTTTTCCGCTGGACGAACTTGGCGCCCCGGCCTTCGGACGGTTATTTTTGGGCGCGGCTGTGCCCGCGGCCTATTTTTGGCACTCGGAGGCACCTCGCAAAGTCTCGCGCCATTCCGAGTCCAGCGGACGAAGTTGGCCAGCCCCCACCCCCCAAGGCTATAGCCCACCCGTTTTTGTGGGCTTTTTCCGCTGGACGAACTTGGCGCCCCGGCCTTCGGGCGGTTATTTTTGGGCAAGGCTGTGTCTGTGGCCTATTTTTGGCACAGGGAGGCGCCTCGCAAAGTCTCGCGCCATTCCGAGTCCGGCGGACGAAGTTGGCCAGCCCCACCCCCCAAGGCTATAGCCCACCCGTTTTTGTGGCCTTTTTCCGCTGGACGAACATGGCTGCCCGGCCTTCGGGCGGTTATATTTGGGCGCGGCTCTGCCCGCGGCCTATTTTTGGCACACGGAGGTGCCTCGCAAAGTCTCGCGCCATTCTGAGTCCGGCTGACGAAGTCGGCCAGCCCCACCCCCCAAGGCTATAGCCCACCCGTTTTTGTGGGCTTTTTTCCGCTGGACGAACTTTGCAACCCGGCCTTCGTGCAGTTATTTTTGGGTGGGGCTGTGCCCACGGCCTATTTTTGGCACACGGAGTCGCCTCACAAAGTCTCGCGCCATTCCGAGTCCGGCGGAGGAAGTCGGCCAGCCCCACCCCCCAAGGCTATAGCCTACCCGTTTTTGTGGGCTTTTTCCGCTGGACGAACTTGGCGCCCCGGCCTTCGGGCGGTTATTTTTGTGCGCGGCCTTGCCCGCGGCCTATTTTTGGCACACGGAGGCACCTCGTAAAGTCTCACGGCATTCCGAGTCCGGCGGACGTAGTTGGCCAGCCCCACCCCCCAAGCCTATAGCCCACCCGTTTTTGTGGCCTTTTTCCGCTGGACGAACATGGCGCCCCCGGCCTTCGGGCGGTTATATTTAGCCGCGGCTCTGCTCGCGGCCTATTTTTGGCACACGGAGGAGCCTCGCAAAGTCTCGCGCCATTCGGAGTCCGGCGGACGAAGTTGGCCAGCCCCACCCCCCAAGGCTATAGCCCACCCGTTTTTGTGGGCTTTTTCCGCTGGACGAACTTGGCGCCCCGGCCTTCGGGCGGTTATTTTTGGGCAAGGCTGTGTCCGCGGCCTATTTTTGGCACAGGGAGGCACCTCGCAAAGTCTCGCGCCATTCCGAGTCCGGCGGACGAAGTTGGCCAGCCCCACCCCCCAAGGCTATAGCCCCACCCGTTTTTGTGGCCTTTTTCCGCTGGACGAACATGGTGCCCCGGCCTTCGGGCGGTTATATTTGGGCGCGGCTCTGCCCGCGGCCTATTTTTGGCACACGGAGGTGCCTCGCAAAGTCTCACGCCATTTTGAGTCCGGCGGACGAAGTTGGCCAGCCCCACCCCCCAAGGCTATAGCCCACCCGTTTTTGTGGGCTTTTTCCGCTGGACAAACTTTGCAACCCGGCCTTCGGGCAGTTATTTTTGGGCGCGGCTGTGCTCACGGCCTATTTTTGGCACACGGAGGCGCCTCACATAGTCTCGCGCCATTCCGAGTCCGGCGGAGGAAGTCGGCCAGCCCCACCCCCCAAGGCTATAGCCCACCCCGTTTTTGTGGGCTTTTTCCCGCTGGACGAACTTGGCGCCCCGGCCTTCGGGCGGTTATTTTTGGGTGCGGCTGTGCCCGCGGCCTATTTTTGGCACACGGAAGCACCCGCAAAGTCTCGTGCCATTCCGAGTCCGGCGGACGAAGTTGGCGAGCCCCACCCCTGAAGGATTTAGCCCACCCGTTTTTGTGGTCTTTTTCCGCTGGACGAACTTGGCGCCCCGGGCTTCGGGCGTTAATTTTTGGGCGCGACTGTGCCCGCGGCCTATTTTTGGCACACGGAGGCGCCTTGCAAAGTCTGACGGCATTCCGAGTCCGGCGGATGAAGTTGGCCAGCCCCAGCCCCCAAGGCTATAGCCCACCCGTTTTTGTGGCTTTTTTCCGCTGGACGAACTTGGCGCCCCGGCCTTCGGGCGGTTATTTTTTGGAGCGGCTGTGCCCGCGGGTTAATTTTGGCACACGGAGGCACCTCGTAAACGCTCGCGCCATTCCGAGTCCGGCGGACGAAGTTCGCCAGCCCAACCCCCCACGGCTATAGCCCACCCGTTTTTGTGGGCTTTTTCCGCTGGACGAACTTGGCGCCCCGGCCTTCGGGTGGTTATTTTTGGGCCCGGCTGTGCCCGCGGCCTATTTTTGGAACATGGAGGCACCTCGCAAAGTCTCGCACAATTCCGAGTCCAGCGGATGATGTCTGCCAGCCCCACCCCCCAAGGCTATATCCCACCCGTTTTTGTGGCCTTTTTCCGCTGGACGAACTTGGGGCCCCGGCCTTCGGCCGGTTATTTTTGGACGCGGCTGTACCCGCGGCCTATTTTTGGCACACAGAGGCGCCTCGCAATGTCTCGCGCCATTCCGAGTCCGGCGGACGAAGTTGGCCAGCCCCACCCCCCAAGGCTATAGCCCACCCGTTTTTGTGGCCTTTTTCCGCTAGACGAACTTGGCGCCCCGGGCTTTGGGCCGTTATTTTTGGGCGCGGCTGTGCCCGCGGCCTATTATTGGCACACGGAGGCGCCTTGCAAAGTCTGGCGGATGAAGTTGGCCGGCCCCAGCCCCCAAGGCTATAGCCCCACCCGTTTTTGTGGCCTTTTTCCGCAGGTCGAACTTGGCGCCCCGGCCTTCGGGCGGTTATTTTTGGGAGCGGCTGTGCCCACGGCTTATTTTTGGCACACGGAGGCGCCTCGTAAACTCTCGCGCCATTCCGAGTCCGGCGGACGAAGTTGGCGAGCCCCACCCCCGAAGGATATAGCCCACCCGTTTTTGTGGTCTTTTTCCGCTGGACGAACTTGGCGCCCCGGGCTTCGGGCGTTAATTTTGGGGCGCGGCTGTGTCCGCGGCCTATTTTTAGCACACAGAGGAGCCTCGCAAATTCTAACGCCATTCCGAGTCCGGCGGACGAAGTCGGCCAGCCCCACCCCCGAAGGATATAGCCCACCCGTTTTTGTGGTCTTTTTCCGCTGGACGAACTTAGCGCCCCGGGCTTCGGGCGGTTATTTTTGGGCGCGGCTGTGCCCACGGCCTATTTTTGGCACACAAACGCACCTCGCAAAGTCTCGCGCCATTCCGAGTCCGGCGGACGAAGTTGGCGAGCCCCACCCCCGAAGGATTTAGCCCACCCGTTTTTGTGGTCTTTTTCCGCTGGACGAACTTGGCGCCCCAGCCTTCGGGTGGTTATTTTTGTGCGCGGCTGTACCCACTGCCTAGTTTTGGCACACGGAGGTGCCTCGCAAAGTCTCGCGCCATTCCGTGTCCGGCGGACGAAGTTGGCCAGCCACACCCCCCAAGGCTATAGCCCACCCGTTTTTGTGGCCTTTTTCTGATGGACGAACTTGGCGCCCCGGCCTTCGGGCAGTCATTTTTGGGCGCGGCTTTGCCCATGGCCTATTTTTGGCACACGGAGGCGCCTTGCAAAGTCTCGCGCCATTCCGAGTCCGGCGGACGAAGTTGGCCAGCCCCACCCCCCAAGGCTATAGCCCACCCGTTTTTGTGGCCTTTTTCTGCTGGACGAACTTGGCGCCCCGGCCTTCGGGCGGTTATTTTTGGGTGCGGCTTTGTCCGCGGCCTATTTTTGGCACACGGAGGCGCCTCGCAAAGTCTCGCGCCATTCCGAGTCTGGCGAAGGAAGTCGGCCAGCCCCACCCCCCAAGGCTATAGCCCACCCGTTTTTTTGGGCTTTTTCCACCGGACGAACTTGGCGCCCCGGCCTTCGGGCAGTTATTTTTGGGCGTGGCTATGCACGCGGCCTATTTTTGGCACACGGAGGTGCCTCGCAAAGTCTCGCGCGATTCCGAGTCCGGCGAAGGAAGTCGGCCAGCCCCACCCCCCCAAGGCTATAGCCCACCCGTTTTTTTGGGCTTTTTTCCGCCGGACGAACTTGGCGCCCCGGCCTTCGGGCGGTTATTTTTGGGCGCGGCTGTGCCCGCGGCCTATTTTTGCCACACGGAGGCACCTCGCAAAGTCTCGCTCCATTCCGAGTCCGGCGGACGAAGTTGGCCAGCCCCACCCCCCAAGGCTATAGCCCACCCGTTTTTGTGGCCTTTTTCCGCTGGACGAACTTGGCGCCCCGGCCTTCGGGCGGTTATTTTTGTGCGCGGCTGCGCCCGCGGCCTATTTTTGGCACACGGAGGCATCTCGCAAAGCCTCGCGCCATTCCGTGTCCGGCGGACGAAGTGGGCCAGCCCCACCCCCCAAGGCTATAGCCCCACCCGTTTTTGTGGGATTTTTCCGCTGGACGAACTTGGCGCCCCCCGCCATCGGGCGGTTATTTTTGGACGCGGCTGTGCCTGCGGCCTATTTTTGGCACACGGCGGTGCCTCGCAAAGTCTCGCACCATTCCGAGTCCGGCGGACGAAGTTGGCCAGCCACACCCCCCAAGGCTATAGCCCACCCGTTTTTGTGGCCTTTTTCTGATGGACGAACTTGGCGCCCCGGCCTTCGGGTAGTTATTTTTCGGCGCTGCTTTGACCGCGGCCTATTTTTGGCACACAGAGGTGCCTCGCAAAGTCTCGCTCCATTCCGAGTCGGGCGGACGAAGTTGGCCAGCCCCACCCCCCAAGGCTATAGCCCACCCGTTTTTGTGGCCTTTTTCCGCGGGACGAACTTGGCGCCCCGGCCTTCGGGTGGTTATTTTTCGGCGCTGCTTTGACCGCGGCCTATTTTTGGCACACAGAGGTGCCTCGCAAAGTCTCGCTCCATTCCGAGTCCGGCGGACGAAGTCGGCCAGCCCCACCCCCCAAGGCTATAGCCCACCCGTTTTTGTGGCCTTTTTCCGTTGGACGAACTTGGCGCCCCGGCCTTCGGGTGGTTATTTTTCGGCGCTGCTTTGACCGCGGCCTATTTTTGGCACACAGAGGTGCCTCGCAAAGTCTCGCTCCATTCCGAGTCCGGCGGACGAAGTTGGCCAGCCCCACCCCCCAAGGCTATAGCCCACCCGTTTTTGTGGCCTTTTTCCGCGGGACGAACTTGGCGCCCCGGCCTTCGGGTGGTTATTTTTCGGCGCTGCTTTGACCGCGGCCTATTTTTGGCACACAGAGGTGCCTCGCAAAGTCTCGCTCCATTCCGAGTCCGGCGGACGAAGTCGGCCAGCCCCACCCCCCCAAGGCTATAGCCCACCCCGTTTTTTTGGGCTTTTTCCACCGGACGAACTTGGCGCCCCCGGCCTTCGGGCAGTTATTTTTGGGCGTGGCTATGCACGCGGCCTATTTTTGGCACACGGAGGTGCCTCGCAAAGTCTCGCGCCATTCCGAGTCCGGCGAAGGAAGTCGGCCAGCCCCACCCCCCCAAGGCTATAGCCCACCCGTTTTTTTGGGCTTTTTCCGCCGGACGAACTTGGCGCCCCGGCCTTCGGGCGGTTATTTTTTGGAGCGGCTGTGCCCGCGGCTTAATTTTGGCACACGGAGGCACCTCGTAAACGCTCGCGCCATTCCGAGTCCGGCGGACGAAGTTCGCCAGCCCAACCCCCCACGGCTATAGCCCACCCGTTTTTGTGGTCTTTTTCCGCTGGACGAACTTGGCGCCCCCGGCCGTCGGGCGGTTATTTTTGGGCGCGGCTGTGCCCGCGGCCTACTTTTGGCACACGGAGGTGCCTCGCAAAGTCTCGGGCCATTCCGAGTCCGGCGGACGAAGTTGGCCAGCCCCACCCCCCCAATGCTATAGCCCACCCGTTTTTGTGGCCTTTTTCCGTTGGACGAACTTGGCGCCCCGGCCTTCGGGTAGTTATTTTTCGGCGCTGCTTTGACCGCGGCCTATTTTTGGCACACAGAGGTGCCTCGCAAAGTCTCGCTCCATTCCGAGTCCGGCGGACGAAGTTGGCCAGCCCCACCCCCCAAGGCTATAGCCCACCCGTTTTTGTTGGCCTTTTTCCGCGGGGACGAACTTGGCGCCCCGGCCTTCGGGTGGTTATTTTTCGGCGCTGCTTTGACCGCCGGCCTATTTTTGGCACACAGAGGTGCCTCGCAAAGTCTCGCTCCATTCCGAGTCCGGCGGACGAAGTCGGCCAGCCCCCCACCCCCCAAGACTATAGCCCACCCGTTTTTGTGGCCTTTTTCCGTTGGACGAACTTGGCGCCCCGGCCTTCGGGTGGTTATTTTTCGGCGCTGCTTTGACCGCGGCCTATTTTTTGGCACACAGAGGTGCCTCGCAAAGTCTCGCTCCATTCCGAGTCCGGCGGACGAAGTTGGCCAGCCCCCACCCCCCAAGGCTATAGCCCACCCGTTTTTTGTGGCCTTTTTCCGCTGGACGAACTTGGCGCCCCGGCCTTCGGGTGGTTATTTTTGTGCGCGGGCTGTGCCCACGGCCTAGTTTTGGCACACGGAGGTGCCTTCGCAAAGTCTCGCGGCATTCCGAGTCCGGCGGACGAAGTTGGCCAGCCCCACCCCCCAAGGCTATAGCCCACCCTTTTTTGTGGCCTTTTTCCGCTGGACCGAACTTGGCGCCCCGGCCTTCGTGCGGTTATTATTGGGCACGGCTGTGCCCGCAGCCTATTTTTGCCACACGGAGGCACCTCGCAAAGTACCGCGCCATTCCGAGTCCGGCGGACGAAGTGGGCCAGCCCCACACCCCCAAGGCTATAGCCCACCCGTTTTTGTGGCCTTTTTCCGCTGGACGAACTTGGCGCCCCGGCCTTCGGGCGGTTATTTTTGTGCGCGGCTGCGCCCGCGGCCTATTTTTGGCACACGGAGGCGTCTCGCAAAGCCTCGCGCCATTCCGAGTCCGGCGGAGAAGTTGGCCAGCCCCCACCCCCCAAGGCTATAGCCCACCCGTTTTTGTGGGCTTTTTCTGCTCGACCGAACTTGGCGCCCCAGCCTTCGGGTGGTTATTTTTGTGCGCGGCTGTACCCACTGCCTAGTTTTGGCACACGGAGGTGCCTCGCAAAGTCTCGCGCCATTCCGTGTCCGGCGGACGAAGTTGGCCCAGCCACACCCCCCAAGGCTATAGCCCACCCGTTTTTGTGGCCTTTTTCTGATGGACGAACTTGGCGCCCCCGGCCTTCGGGCAGTCATTTTTGGGCGCGGCTTTGCCCATGGCCTATTTTTGGCACACGGAGGCGCCTTGCAAAGTCTCGCGCCATTCCGAGTCCGGCGGACGAAGTTGGCCAGCCCCACCCCCCAAGGCTATAGCCCACCCGTTTTTGTGGCCTTTTTCTGCTGGACGAACTTGGCGCCCCGGCCTTCGGGCGGTTATTTTTGGGTGTGGCTTTGTCCGCGGCCTATTTTTGGCACACGGAGGCGCCTCGCAAAGTCTCGCGCCATTCCGAGTCTGGCGAAGGAAGTCGGCCAGCCCCACCCCCCCAAGGCTATAGCCCACCCGTTTTTTTGGGCTTTTTCCACCCGGACGAACTTGGCGCCCCGGCCTTCGGGCAGTTATTTTTGGGCGTGGCTATGCACGCGGCCTATTTTTGGCACACGGAGGTGCCTCGCAAAGTCTCGCGCGATTCCGAGTCCGGCGAAGGAAGTCGGCCAGCCCCACCCCCCAAGGGCTATAGCCCACCCGTTTTTTTGGGCTTTTTCCGCCGGACGAACTTGGCGCCCCGGCCTTCGGGCGGTTATTTTTGGGCGCGGCTGTGCCCGCGGCCTATTTTTGCCACACGGAGGCACCTCGCAAAGTCTCGCTCCATTCCGAGTCCGGCGGACGAAGTTGGCCAGCCCCACCCCCCAAGGCTATAGCCCACCCGTTTTTGTGGCCTTTTTCCGCTGGACGAACTTGGCGCCCCGGCCTTCGGGCGGTTATTTTTGTGCGCGGCTGCGCCCGCGGCCTATTTTTGGCACACGGAGGCATCTCGCAAAGCCTCGCGCCATTCCGTGTCCGGCGGACGAAGTGGGCCAGCCCCACCCCCCAAGGCTATAGCCCACCCGTTTTTGTGGGATTTTTCCGCTGGACGAACTTGGCGCCCCCGGCAATCGGGCGGTTATTTTTGGACGCGGCTGTGCCTGCGGCCTATTTTTGGCACACGGCGGTGCCTCGCAAAGTCTCGCACCATTCCGAGTCCGGCGGACGAAGTTGGCCAACCCCACCCCCCAAGGCTATAGCCCACCCGTTTTTGTGGCCTTTTTCCGCTGGACGAACTTGGCGCCCCGGCCTTCGGCCGGTTATTTTTTTGCGCGGCTGTGCCCGCGGCCTATTTTTGCCACACGGAGGCACCTCGCAAAGTACCGCGCCATTCCGAGTCCGGCGGACGAAGTGGGCCAGCCCCACACCCCAAGGCTATAGCCCACCCGTTTTTGTGGCCTTTTTCCGCTGGACGAACTTGGCGCCCCGGCCTTCGGGCGGTTTATTTTTGTGCGCGGCTGCGCCCGCGGCCTAGTTTTGGCACACGGAGGCGTCTCGCAAAGCCTCGCGCCATTCCGAGTCCGGCGGAGAAGTTGGCCAGCCCCACCCCCCAAGGCTATAGCCCACCCGTTTTTGTGGGCTTTTTCCGCTCGACGAACTTGGCGCCCCAGCCTTCGGGTGGTTATTTTTGTGCGCGGCTGTACCCACTGCCTAGTTTTGGCACACGGAGGTGCCTCGCAAAGTCTCGCGCCATTCCGTGTCCGGCGGACGAAGTTGGCCAGCCACACCCCCCAAGGCTATAGCCCCACCCGTTTTTGTGGCCTTTTTCTGATGGACGAACTTGGCGCCCCGGCCTTCGGGCAGTCATTTTTGGGCGCGGCTTTGCCCATGGCCTATTTTTGGCACACGGAGGCGCCTTGCAAAGTCTCGCGCCATTCGAGTCCGGCGGACGAAGTTGGCCAGCCCCACCCCCCAAGGCTATAGCCCACCCGTTTTTGTGGCCTTTTTCTGCTGGACGAACTTGGCGCCCCGGCCTTCGGGCGGTTATTTTTGGGTGCGGCTTTGTCCGCGGCCTATTTTTGGCACACGGAGGCGCCTCGCAAAGTCTCGCGCCATTCCGAGTCTGGCGAAGGAAGTCGGCCAGCCCCACCCCCCAAGGCTATAGCCCACCCGTTTTTTTTGGGCTTTTTCCACCGGACGAACTTGGCGCCCCGGCCCTTCGGGCAGTTATTTTTGGGCGTGGCTATGCACGCGGCCTATTTTTGGCACACGGAGGTGCCTCGCAAAGTCTCGCGCGATTCCGAGTCGGCGAAGGAAGTCGGCCAGCCCCACCCCCCAAGGCTATAGCCCACCCGTTTTTTTGGGCTTTTTCCGCCCGGACGAACTTGGCGCCCCCGGCCTTCGGGCGGTTATTTTTGGGCGCGGCTGTGCCCGCGGCCTATTTTTGCCACACGGAGGCACCTCGCAAAGTCTCGCTCCATTCCGAGTCCGGCGGACGAAGTTGGCCAGCCCCACCCCCCAAGGCTATAGCCCACCCGTTTTTGTGGCCTTTTTCCGCTGGACGAACTTGGCGCCCCCGGCCTTCGGGCGGTTATTTTTGTGCGCGGCTGCGCCCGCGGCCTATTTTTGGCACACGGAGGCATCTCGCAAAGCCTCGCGCCATTCCGTGTCCGGCGGACGAAGTGGGCCAGCCCCAACCCCCAAGGCTATAGCCCACCCGTTTTTGTGGGATTTTTCCGCTGGACGAACTTGGCGCCCCCCGCCATCGGGCGGTTATTTTTGGACGCGGCTGTGCCTGCGGCCTATTTTTGGCACACGGCGGTGCCTCGCAAAGTCTCGCACCATTCCGAGTCCGGCGGACGAAGTTGGCCAACCCCACCCCCCAAGGCTATAGCCCACCCGTTTTTGTGGCCTTTTTCCGCTGGACGAACTTGGCGCCCCGGCCTTCGGCCGGTTATTTTTTTGCGCGGCTGTGCCCCGCGGCCTATTTTTACCACACGGAGGCACCTCGCAAAGTACCCGCGCCATTCCGAGTCCGGCGGACGAAGTGGGCCAGCCCCACACCCCAAGGCTATAGCCCACCCGTTTTTGTGGCCTTTTTCCGCTGGACGAACTTGGCGCTCCGGCCTTCGGGCTGTTATTTTTGGGCGCGGCTGTGTCCACGACCTATTTTTCTCACACGGAGGTGCCTCGCAAAGTCTCACACCATTCCGAGTCCGGCGGACGAAGTTGGCCAGCCCCACCCCCCAAGGCTATAGCCCACCCGTTTTTGTGGGCTTTTTCCGCTGGAGGAACTTGGCGCCCCGGCCTTCAGGCGGTTATTTTTGGGCGCGGCTGTGCTAGCGGCCTAATTTTGGCACACGGAAGTGCCTCACAAAGTCTGGCGGCATTCCGAGTCCGGCGGACGAAGTTGGCCATCCCCACCCCCCAAGGCTATAGCCCACCCGTTTTTGTGGCCTTTTTTCCGATGGACGAACTTGCCGCCCCGGCCTTCGGCGGGTTATTTTTGGGCTCGGCTGTGCCCGCGGCCTATTTTTGTCACACAGAGGTGCCTCGCAACGTCACGCACCATTCCGAGTCCGGCGGACGAAGCTGGCCAGACCCACCCCCCAAGGCTATAGCCCACCCGTTTTTGTGGCCTTTTTCCGATGGACGAACTTGCCGCCCCGGCCTTCGGGAGGTTATTTTTGGGCGCGGCTGTGCCCGCGCCCTATTTTCAGCACACGGAGGTGGCCTCGCGAAGTCTCGCGCCATTCGAAGTACGGCGGACGAAGTAGGCCAGCCCCGTCCCCCAAGGCTATAGCCCACCCGTTTTTGTGTCTTTTTTCCGCTGGACGAACTTGGCGCCCCGGCCTTCGGGAGGTTATTTTTGGGCGCGACTGTGCCCGTTGCCTATTTTTGGTACACGGAGGTGACTCGCAAAGTCTCGCGCCATTCCGAGTCCGGCGGACGAAGTCGGCCAGCCCCACCCCCCAAGGCTATACCCCACCCGTTTTTGTGGCCTTTTTCCGCTGGACGAACTTGGCGCCCCGGCCTTCGGGAGGTTATTTTTGGGGTGCGGCAGTGCCCGCGCCCTATTTTTGGCACACAGAGGTGCCTCGCGAAGTCTCGCGCCATTCGGAGTACGGCGGACGAAGTAGGCTAGCCCCGCCCCCAAAGGCTATAGCCCACCCCGTTTTTGTGGCCTTTTTCCGCTGCACGAACTTGGCGCCCCGGCCTTCGGGCGGTTATTTTTGGGCGCGACTGTGCCCATTGCCTATTTTTGGTACATGGAAGTGCCTCACAAAGTCTCGCGCCATTCCGAGTCCGGCGGACGAAGTTGGCCAGCCCCACCCCCCCAAGGCTATAGCCCACCCGTTTTTGTGGGCTTTTTCCGGTGGACGAACTTGGCGCCCCGGCCCTTCGGGCGGTTATTTTTGGGCGCGACTGTGCCCGTTGCCTATTTTTGGTACACGGAGGCGCCTCGCAAAG
Organism: Citrus unshiu; assembly: GCA_033242345.1. NCBI lineage: Eukaryota > Viridiplantae > Streptophyta > Magnoliopsida > Sapindales > Rutaceae > Citrus > Citrus unshiu. The sequence continues at coordinate 44,702 of BTHF01000017.1, forward strand.
TCTCGCGCCATTCCGAGTCCGGCGGACGAAGTTGGCCAGCCCCACCCCCCAAGGCTATAGCCCACCCGTTTTTGTGGCCTTTTTCCGCTGGACGAACTTGGCGCCCCGGCCTTTGGGCGGTTATTTTTGGGCGCGGCTGTTCCCACGGCCTATTTTTGGCGCACAGAGGTGCATCGTATTATGCCGCGCCATTCCGAATCCGGCGGACGAAGTTGGCCAGCCCCACCCCCCAAGGCTATAGCCCACCTGTTTTTGTGGCCTTTTTCCGCTGGACGAACTTGGCGCCCCGGCCTTCGGGAGGTTATTTTTGGGCGCGGCTGTGCCCGCGGCCTAGTTTTGGCATACCGAGGTGCCTCGCAAAGTGTCATGCCATTCCGAGTCCGGCGGACGAAGTTCGCCAGCCCCACCCCCCAAGGCTATAGCCCACCCCCCAAGGCTATAGCCCACCCGTTTTTGTGGCCTTTTTCCGCTGGACGAACTTGGCGCCTTGGCCTTCGGCCGGTTATTTTTGGGCGCGGCTGTGCCCGCGGTCTAGTTTGGGGATACGGAGGTGCCTCGCAAAGTCTCATGCCACTCCGAGTCCGGCGGACGAAGTTGGCCAGCCCCACCCCCCAAGGCTATAGCCCACCCGTTTTTGTGGCGTTTTTCCGCTGGAACGAACATGGCGCCCCGCCCTTCGGGGGGTTATTTTTGGACGTGGCTGTGCCCGCGGACTATTTTTGGCACACGGAGGTGCCTCACAATGTCACGCGCCATTCCGAGTCCGGCGGACGAAGTTGGCCAGCCCCACCCCCCCCAAGGCTATAGCCCACCCCGTTTTTGTGGCCTTTTTCCGCTGGACGAACTTGGCGCCCCGGCCTTCGAGAGGTTATTTTTGGGCGCGGCTGCGCCACCGACCTATTTTTGGCACACAGAGGCACATCGCGAAGTCTCGCGCCTTTCGGAGTACGGCGGACGAAGTAGGCCAGCCCCGCCCCCCAAGGCTATAGCCCACCCGTTTTTGTGTCCTTTTTCCGCTGGACGAACTTGGCGCCCCGGCCTTCGGGCAGTTATTTTTGGGCGCGACTGTGCCCGTTACCTATTTTTGGTACACGGAGGTGCCTCGCAAAGTCTCGCGCCATTACGAGTCCGGCAGACGAAGTTGGCCAGCCCCACCCCCCCAGGGCTATAGCCCACCCATTTTTGTGACCTTTTTCCGCTGGATGAACTTGGCGCCCCGGCCTTCGGGCCGTTATTATTGGGCACGGCTGTGCCCGCAGCCTAGTTTTGGCATACGGAGGCGCCTCGCAAAGTTCGCGCCATTCCGAGTCCTGGGGACGAAGTTGGCCGGCCCCCACCGCCCAAGGCTATAGCCCACCCGTTTTTGTGACCTTTTTCCGCTGGACGAACTTGGCGCCACGACCTTCAGGCGGTTATTTTTGGGCGCGACTGTGCCCGTTGCCTATTTTTGGTACATGGAGGCGCCTCGCAAAGTCTCGCAACATTCCGAGTCCGGCGGACGAAGTTGGCCAGCCCCACCCCCCAAGGCTATAGCCCACCCGTTTTTGGGGCCTTTTTCCGCTGGACGAACTTGGCGCCCCGGCCTTCGGGAGGTTATTTTTGGGTGCGGTTGTTCCCACGGCCTATTTTTGGCACACAGAGGCGCCTCGCAATATGTCGCGCTATTCCGAATCCGGCGGACGAAGTTGGCCAGCCCCACCCCCCAAGGCTATAGCCCACCCGTTTTTGTGGCCTTTTTCCGCTGGAACGAACTTGGCGCCCCGGCCTTCGGGCGGTTATTTTTGGCCGCGGCTGTGTCCGCGGCCTAGTTTTGGCATACAGAGGTGCCTCGCAAAGTCTCATGCCATTCCGAGTCCGGCGGACGATGTTGCCAGCCCCACCCCCCCAAGGCTATAGCCCACCCCGTTTTTTTGGGCTTTTTCCGCCGGACGAACTTGGCGCCCCGGCCTTCGGGCGGTTATTTTTTGGAGCGGCTGTGCCCGCGGCTTAATTTTGCACACGGAGGCACCTCGTAAACGCTCGCGCCATTCCGAGTCCGGCGGACGAAGTTCGCCAGCCCAACCCCCCACGGCTATAGCCCACCCGTTTTTGTGGTCTTTTTCCGCTGGACGAACTTGGCGCCCCGGCCGTCGGGCGGTTATTTTTGGGGCGCGGCTGTGCCCGCGGCCTACTTTTGGCACACGGAGGTGCCTCGCAAAGTCTCGGGCCATTCCGAGTCCGGCGGACGAAGTTGGCCAGCCCCACCCCCCAATGCTATAGCCCACCCGTTTTTGTGGCCTTTTTCCGTTGGACGAACTTGGCGCCCCGGCCTTCGGGTAGTTATTTTTCGGCGCTGCTTTGACCGCAGGCCTATTTTTGGCACACAGAGGTGCCTCGCAAAGTCTCGCTCCATTCCGAGTCCGGCGGACGAAGTTGGCCAGCCCCACCCCCCAAGGCTATAGCCCACCCGTTTTTGTGGCCTTTTTCCGCGGGACGAACTTGGCGCCCCGGCCTTCGGGTGGTTATTTTTCGGCGCTGCTTTGACCGCGTCCTATTTTTGGCACACAGAGGTGCCTCGCAAAGTCTCGCTCCATTCCGAGTCCGGCGGACGAAGTCGGCCAGCCCCACCCCCCAAGGCTATAGCCCACCCGTTTTTGTGGCCTTTTTCCGTTGGACGAACTTGGCGCCCCGGCCTTCGGGTGGTTATTTTTCGGCGCTGCTTTGACCGCGGCCTATTTTTGGCACACAGAGGTGCCTCGCAAAGTCTCGCTCCATTCCGAGTCCGGCGGGACGAAGTTGGCCAGCCCCACCCCCCAAGGCTATAGCCCACCCGTTTTTGTGGCCTTTTTCCGCTGGACGAACTTGGCGCCCCGGCCTTCGGGTGGTTATTTTTGTGCGCGGCTGTGCCACGGCCTAGTTTTGGCACACGGAGGTGCCCTCGCAAAGTCTCGCGGCATTCCGAGTCCGACGGACGAAGTTGGCCAGCCCCACCCCCCCAAGGCTATAGCCCACCCTTTTTTGTGGCCTTTTTCCGCTGGACGAACTTGGCGCCCCGGCCTTCGTGCGGTTATTATTGGGCACGGCTGTGCCCGCAGCCTATTTTTGCCACACGGAGGCACCTCGCAAAGTACCCGCGCCATTCCGAGTCCGGCGGACGAAGTGGGCCAGCCCCACACCCCAAGGCTATAGCCCACCCGTTTTTGTGGCCTTTTTCCGCTGGACGAACTTGGCGCCCCGGCCTTCGGGCGGTTATTTTTGTGCGCGGCTGCGCCCGCGGCCTATTTTTGGCACACGGAGGCGTCTCGCAAAGCCTCGCGCCATTCCGAGTCCGGCGGAGAAGTTGGCCAGCCCCACCCCCCAAGGCTATAGCCCACCCGTTTTTGTGGGCTTTTTCCGCTCGACGAACTTGGCGCCCCAGCCTTCGGGTGGTTATTTTTGTGCGCGGCTGTACCCACTGCCTAGTTTTGGCACACGGAGGTGCCTTGCAAAGTCTCGCGCCATTCCGTGTCCGGCGGACGAAGTTGGCCAGCCACACCCCCCAGGCTATAGCCCACACCGTTTTTGTGGCCTTTTTCTGATGGACGAACTTGGCGCCCCCGGCCTTCGGGCAGTCATTTTGGGCGCGGCTTTGCCCATGGCCTATTTTTGGCACACCGGAGGCGCCTTGCAAAGTCTCGCGCCATTCCGAGTCCGGCGGACGAAGTTGGCCAGCCCCACCCCCCAAGGCTATAGCCACACCGTTTTTGTGGCCTTTTTCTGCTGGACGAACTTGGCGCCCCGGCCTTCGGGCGGTTATTTTTTGGGTGCGGCTTTGTCCGCGGCCTATTTTTGGCACACGGAGGCGCCTCGCAAAGTCTCGCGCCATTCCGAGTCTGGCGAAGGAAGTCGGCCAGCCCCACCCCCCAAGGCTATGGCCCACCCGTTTTTTTGGGCTTTTTCCACCGGACGAACTTGGCGCCCCGGCTTCGGGCAGTTATTTTTGGGCGTGGCTATGCACGCGGCCTATTTTTGGCACACGGAGGTGCCTCGCAAAGTCTCGCGCGATTCCGAGTCCGGCGAAGGAAGTCGGCCAGCCCCACCCCCCAAGGCTATAGCCCACCCGTTTTTTTCGGCTTTTTCCGCCGGACGAACTTGGCGCCCCGGCCTTCGGGCGGTTATTTTTGGGCGCGGCTGTGCCCGCGGCCTATTTTTGCCACACGGAGGCACCTCGCAAAGTCTCGCTCCATTCCGAGTCCGGCGGACGAAGTTGGCCAGCCCCCACCCCCCAAGGCTATAGCCCACCCGTTTTTGTGGCCTTTTTCCGCTGGACGAACTTGGCGCCCCGCCTTCGGGCGGTTATTTTTGTGCGCGGCTGCGCCCGCGGCCTATTTTTGGCACACGGAGGCATCTCGCAAAGCCTCGCGCCATTCCGTGTCCGGCGGACGAAGTGGGCCAGCCCCACCCCCCAAGGCTATAGCCCACCCCGTTTTTGTGGGATTTTTCCGCTGGACGAACTTGGTGCCCCCGCCATCGGGCGGTTATTTTTGGACGCGGCTGTGCCTGCGGCCTATTTTTGGCACACCACGGCGGTGCCTCGCAAAGTCTCGCACCATTCCGAGTCCGGCGGACGAAGTTGGCCAACCCCACCCCCCAAGGCTATAGCCCACCCGTTTTTGTGGCCTTTTTCCGCTGGACGAACTTGGCGCCCCGGCCTTCGGGCGGTTATTTTTGTGCGCGGCTGCGCCCGCGGCCTATTTTTGGCACACGGAGGCGTCTCGCAAAGCCTCGCGCCATTCCGAGTCCGGCGGAGAAGTTGGCCAGCCCCACCCCCCAAGGCTATAGCCCACCCGTTTTTGTGGGCTTTTTCCGCTCGACGAACTTGGGTGCGCGCTGTACCCACTGCCTAGTTTTGGCACACGGAGGTGCCTCGCAAAGTCTCGCGCCATTCCGTGTCCGGCGGACGAAGTTGGCCAGCCACACCCCCCCAAGGCTATAGCCCACCCGTTTTTTGTGGCCTTTTTCTGATGGACGAACTTGGCGCCCCGGCCTTCGGGCAGTCATTTTTGGGCGCGGCTTTGCCCATGGCCTATTTTTTGGCACACGGAGGCGCCTTGCAAAGTCTCGCGCCATTCCGAGTCCCGGCGGACGAAGTTGGCCAGCCCCACCCCCCAAGGGCTATAGCCCACCCGTTTTTGTGGCCTTTTTCCGCTGGACGAACTTGGCGCCCCGGCCTTCGGGCGGTTATTTTTGGCCGCGGCTGTGTCCGCGGCCTAGTTTTGGCATACAGAGGTGCCTCGCAAAGTCTCATGCCATTCCGAGTCCGGCGGACGATGTTGGCCAGCCCCAACCCCCCAAGGCTATAGCCCACCCGTTTTTTTGGGCTTTTCCGCCGGACGAACTTGGCGCCCCGGCCTTCGGGCGGTTATTTTTTGGAGCGGCTGTGCCCGCGGCTTAATTTTGGCACACGGAGGCACCTCGTAAACGCTCGCGCCATTCCGAGTCCGGCGGACGAAGTTCGCCAGCCCAACCCCCCACGGCTATAGCCCACCCGTTTTTGTGGCCTTTTTCCGCTGGACGAACTTGGCGCCCCGGCCTTCGGGCGGTTATTTTTGGGTGCGGCTGTGTCCGTGGCCTAGTTTTAACATACAGAGGCGACTCGCAAAGTCTCATGCCATTCCGAGTCCGGTGGACGAAGTTGGCCAGCCCCACCCCCCAAGGCTATAGCCCACCCGTTTTTGTGGCCTTTTTCCGCTGGACGAACTTGGCGTCCTGGCCTTCGGTGCGGTTATTTTTGGGTGCGGCTGTGCTCGCGGGCTATTTTTGGCAAACGGAGTTGCCTCACAAAGTCTCGCGCCATTCCGAGTCCCTGGGGGACGAAGTTGGCCAGCCCCACCGCCCAAGGCTATAGCCCACCCGTTTTTGTGACCTTTTTCCGCTGGACGAACTTGGCGCCCCGGCCTTGGGGGGTTATTTTTGGGCGCGGCTGTGCCCACGGCCTATTTTTGTCACACGGAGGTGCCTTGCAAAGTCTCGCGCCATTCCAAGTCCGGCGGACGAAGTGGGCCAGCCCCACCCCCCAAGGCTATAGCCCACCCGTTTTTGTGGCCTTTTTTCCGCTGGACGAACTTGTGCGCCCGGCCCTTCGGGCGGTTATTTTTGGGGTGCGGCTGCACCCGTGACCTATTTTTGGCACACGGAGCGCCTCGCAAGGTCTCGCGCCATTCCGAGTCCGGCGGACGAAGTGGGCCAGCCCCACCCCCCAAGGCTATAGCCCACCCGTTTTTGTGCGCTTTTTCCGCTGGACGAACTTGGCGTCCCAGCCTTCGGCGGTTATTTTCGGGTGCGGCTGTCCCCGCGGCCTATTTTTGGCACACGGAGGCACCTCGCAAAGTCTCGCACCATTCCGAGTCCGGCGGACGAATTTGGCCAGCCCCACCCCCCAAGCTATAGTCCACCCGTTTTTGTGGCCTTTTCCGCTGGACGAACTTGGCGCCCCAGCCTTCGGGCGGTTATTTTTGGGTGCGGCGGTGCCCGCAGCCTATTTTTGGCGCACGGAGGCACCTCGCAAAGTCTCGCGCCATTCCGAGTCCTGGGGACGAAGTTGGCCAGCCCCACCGCCCAAGGCTATAGCCCACCCGTTTTTGGACCTTTTTCCGCTGGACGAACTTGGCGCTCCGGCCTTGGGGGGTTATTTTTGGGCATGGCTGTGCCCGCAGCCTATTTTTGTCACACGGAGGCGCCTCGTAAAGTCTCGCACCATTCCGAGTCCGGCGGACGAAGTTGGCCAGCCCCACCCCCCAAGGCTATAGGCCCACCCGTTTTTGTGGCCATTTTCCGCTAGACGCCCTTGGCGCCCCCGGCCTTCGGGCATTTATTTTTGGGCGCAGCTTTGTCCGCGGCCTATTTTTGGCACACGGAGGCACCCGCAAAGTCTCACGGCATTCCGAGTCCGGCGGACGAAGTAGGCCGGGCCCCACCCCCCAAGTCTATAGCCCACCCGTTTATTTGGCCTTTTTCCGCTGGACGAACTTGGCGCCCCCGGCGTTCGGGCGGTTATTTTTGGGTGCGGCTTTGCCCGCGGCATTTTTTTGGCACACGGAGGCCCCTCGCAAAGTCTCGCGGCATTCCGAGTCAGGCGGACGAAGTCGGCCTGCCCCACCCCACAAGGCTATAGCCCCACCCGTTTTTGTGGCCTTTTTCCGCTGGACGAACTTGGCGCCCCCGGCCTTGGGGGGTTATTTTTGGGCGCGGCTGTGCCCACGGCCTATTTTTGTCACACGGAGGTGCCTTGCAAAGTCTCGCGCCATTCCAAGTCCGGCGGACGAAGTGGGCCAGCCCCACCCCCCAAGGCTATAGCCCACCCGTTTTGTGGCCTTTTTCCGCTGGACGAACTTGGCGCCCCGGCCTTCGGGCGGTTATTTTTGGGTGCGGCTGCCGCCCGTGACCTATTTTTGGCACAGCGGAGCGCCTCGCAAGGTCTCGCGCCATTCCGAGTCCGGCGGACGAAGTGGGCCAGCCCCACCCCCCAAGGCTATAGCCCATACATTTTTGTGGGCTTTTTTCCGATGGACGAACTTGGCGCTCGGCCTTCGGGCGGTTATTTTTGGGCTCGGCAGTGCCAGCGGCCTATTTTTGGCACACGGAGGTGCCTCGCAAAGTCTCGCGCCATTCCGAGTCCGGCGGACGAAGTTGGCCAGCCCCACCCCGCCAAGGCTATAGCCCACCCGTTTTTGTGGGCCTTTTTCCCGCTGGACGAACTTGGCGCCCCGGCCTTCGGGGGGTTATTTTTGGGCGCGGCTGTGCCCGCGGCCTATTTTTGGCACACGTTGGCGCCTCGCAAAGTCTTGCACCATTCCAAGTCCGGCGGACGAAGTTGGCCAGCCCCACCCCACAAGGCTATAGACCACCCGTTTTTGTGGCCTTTTTCCGCTGGACGAACTTAGCGCCCCCGGCCTTCGGGCGGTTTTTTTTTGGGCGTGGCTGTGCCCGCGGCCTATTTTTGGCACACGGAGGCGCCTCACAAAGTCTCGCGCCATTCCCAGTCCGGGCGGACGAAGTTGGCCAGCCCCACCCCCCAAGGCTATAGCCCACCCGTTTTTTGTGGGCTTTTTCCGCTGGACGAACTTGGCGCCCCGGCCTTCAGGCGGTTATTTTTGGGCGCGGCTGTGCTAGCGGCCTAATTTTGGCACATCGGAAGTGCCTCACAAAGTCTGGCGGCATTCCGAGTCCGGCGGACGAAGTTGGCCATCCCCACCCCCCAAGGCTATAGCCCACCCCGTTTTTGTGGCCTTTTTCCGATGGACGAACTTGCCCGCCCCGGCCTTCGGGCGGTTATTTTTGGGCCTCGGCTGTGCCCGCGGCCTATTTTTTGGCACACAGAGGTGCCTCGCAACGTCACGCACCATTCCGAGTCCGGCGGACGAAGCTGGCCAGACCCACCCCCCAAGGCTATAGCCCACCCGTTTTTGTGGCCTTTTTCCGATGGACGAACTTTGCCGCCCGGCCTTCGGGAGGTTATTTTTGGGCGCGGCTGTGCCCGCGCCCTATTTTCGGCACACGGAGGGTGCCTCGCGAAGTCTCGCGCCATTCGAAGTACGGCGGACGAAATAGGCCAGCCCCGTCCCCCAAGGCTATAGCCCACCCGTTTTTGTGTCTTTTTTCCGCTGGACGAACTTGGCGCCCCGGCCTTCGGGAAGTTATTTTTGGGCGCGACTGTGCCCGTTGCCTATTTTTGGTACACGGAGGCGACTCGCAAAGTCTCGCGCCATTCCGAGTCCGGCGGACGAAGTCGGCCAGCCCCACCCCCCAAGGCTATAGCCCCACCCGTTTTTGTGGCCTTTTTCCGCTGGACGAACTTGGCGCCCCGGCCTTCGGGAGGTTATTTTTGGGTGCGGCTGTGCCCGCGCCCTATTTTTGGCACACGGAGGTGCCGTCGCGAAGTCTCGCGCCATTCGGAGTACGGCGGACGAAGTAGGCTAGCCCCGCCCCCAAAGGCTATAGCCCACCCCGTTTTTGTGGCCTTTTTCCGCTGCACGAACTTGGCGCCCCGGCCTTCGGGCGGTTATTTTTGGGCGCGACTGTGCCCATTGCCTATTTTTGGTACATGGAAGTGCCTCACAAAGTCTCGCGCCATTCCGAGTCCGGCGGACGAAGTTGCCAGCCCTCACCCCCCCAAGGCTATAGCCCACACCGTTTTTGTGGGCTTTTTCCGGTGGACGAACTTGGCGCCCCGGCCTTCGGGCGGTTATTTTTGGGCGCGACTGTGCCCGTTGCCTATTTTTGGTACACGGAGGCGCCTCGCAAAGTCTCGCGCCATTCCGAGTCCGGCGGACGAAGTTGGCCAGCCCCACCCCCCAAGGCTATAGCCCACCCGTTTTTGTGGCCTTTTTCCGCTGGGACGAACTTGGCGCCACCGGCCTTTGGGCGGTTATTTTTGGCGCGCGGCTGTTCCCACGGCCTATTTTTGGCGCACCAGAGGTGCCTCGTATTATGCCGCGCCATTCCGAATCCGGCGGAACGAAGTTTGGCCAGCCCCACCCCCCAAGGCTATAGCCCACCTGTTTTTGTGGCCTTTTTCCGCTGGACGAACTTGGCGCCCCGGCCTTCGGGAGGTTATTTTTGGGCGCGGCTGTGCCCGCGGCCTAGTTTTGGCATACCGAGGTGCCTCGCAAAGTGTCATGCCATTCCGAGTCCGGCGGACGAAGTTCGCCAGCCCCACCCCCCAAGGCTATAGCCCACCCCCCAAGGCTATAGCCCACCCGTTTTTGTGGCCTTTTTCCGCTGGACGAACTTGGCGCCTTGGCCTTCGGCCGGTTATTTTTGGGCGCGGCTGTGCCCGCGGTCTAGTTTGGGGATACGGAGGTGCCTCGCAAAGTCTCATGCCACTCCGAGTCCGGCGGACGAAGTGGGCCAGCCCCACCCCCCAAGGCTATAGCCCACCCGTTTTTGTGGCGTTTTTCCGCTGGACGAACATGGCGCCCCGCCCTTCGGGGGGTTACTTTTGGACGTGGCTGTGCCCGTGGACTATTTTTGGCACACGGAGGTGCCTCACAATGTCACGCGCCATTCCGAGTCCGGCGGACGAAGTTGGCCAGCCCCCACCCCCCAAGGCTATAGCCCACCCGTTTTTGTGGCCTTTTTCCGCTGGACGAACTTGGCGCCCCGGCCTTCGAGAGGTTATTTTTGGGCGCGGCTGCGCCCACGACCTATTTTTGGCACACAGAGGCACATCGCGAAGTCTCGCGCCTTTCGGAGTACGGCGGACGAAGTAGGCCAGCCCCGCCCCCCAAGGCTATAGCCCACCCGTTTTTGTGTCCTTTTTCCGCTGGACGAACTTGGCGCCCCGGCCTTCGGGCGGTTATTTTTGGGCGCGACTGTGCCCGTTACCTATTTTTGGTACACCGGAGGTGCCTCGCAAAGTCTCGCGCCATTACGAGTCCGGCAGACGAAGTTGGCCAGCCCCACCCCCCAAGGCTATAGCCCACCCATTTTTGTGACCTTTTTCCGCTGGATGAACTTGGCGCCCCGGCCTTCGGGCCGTTATTATTTGGGCCACCAGGCTGTGCCCGCAGCCTAGTTTTGGCATACGGAGGCGCCTCGCAAAGTCTCGCGCCATTTCCGAGTCCTGGGGACGAAGTTGGCCGGCCCCACCGCCCAAGGCTATAGCCCACCCGTTTTTGTGACCTTTTTCCGCTGGACGAACTTGGCGCCACGACCTTCAGGCGGTTATTTTTGGGCGCGACTGTGCCGTTGCCTATTTTTGGTACATGGAGGCACCTCGCAAAGTCTCGCAACATTCCGAGTCCGGCGGACGAAGTTGGCCAGCCCCACCCCCCAAGGCTATAGCCCACCCGTTTTTGGGGCCTTTTTCGCTGGACGAACTTGGCGCCCCGGCCTTCGGGAGGGTTATTTTTGGGCGCGGTTGTTCCCACGGCCTATTTTTGGCACACAGAGGCGCCTCGCAATATGTCGCGCTATTCCGAATCCGGCGGACGAAGTTGGCCAGCCCCCACCCCCCAAGGCTATAGCCCACCCGTTTTTGTGGCCTTTTTCCGCTGGACGAACTTGGCGCCCCGGCCTTCGGGCGGTTATTTTTGGCCGCGGCTGTGTCCGCGGCCTAGTTTTGGCATACAGAGGTGCCTCGCAAAGTCTCATGCCATTCCGAGTCCGGCGGACGATGTGGCCAGCCCCACCCCCCAAGGCTATAGCCCACCCGTTTTTGTGGCCTTTTTCCGATGGACGAACTTGGCGCCCCGGCCTTCGGGCGGTTATTTTTGGACGCGGCTGTGCCCGCGGCCTAGTTTTGGCATACGGAGGTGCCTCGCAAAGTCTCATGCCATTCGGAGTCCGGCGGACGAAGTCGGCCAGCCCACCCTCCAAGGCTATAGCCCACCCGTTTTTGTGGCCTTTTTCCGCTGGACGAACATGGCGCCCCGGCCTTCGGGGGTTATTTTTGGGCGCGGCTGTGCCCACGCCCTATTTTTGGCTCACGGAGGCGCCTCGCGAAGTCTCGCGCCATTCGGAGGACGGCGGACGAAGTAGGCCAGCCCCGCCCCCCAAGGCTATAGCCCACCCGTTTTTGTGGCCTTTTTCCGCTGGACGAACTTGGCGCCCCGGCCTTCGGAAGGTTATTTTTGGGCGTGGCTGTGCCCGCGCCCTATTTTTGGCACACGGAGGCACCTCGCTAAGTCTCGCGCCGTTCGGAGTACGGCGGACGAAGTGGGCCAGTCCCGCCCCCCAAGGCTATAGCCCACCCGTTTTTGTGGCCTTTTTCCGCTGGACGAACTTAGCGCCCCGGCCTTCGGGCGGTTAATTTTGGGCGCGACTGTGCCCGTTGCCGATTTTTGGTTCACGGAGGCGCCTTGCAAAGTCTCGCGCCATTCCGAGTCCGGCGGACGGAAGTTGGCCAGCCCCACCCCCCAAGGCTATAGCCCACCCCGTTTTTGTGGCCTTTTTTCCGCTGGACGAACTTGGCGCCCCAGCCTTCGGGCAGTTATTTTTGGGCGCGGCTGTTCCCACGGCCTATTTTTGGCACACAGAGGTGCTTCGTAATATGTTGCGCCATTCCGAATCCGGCGGACGAAGTTGGCCAGCCCCACCCCCCAAGGCTATAGCCCACCCGTTTTTGTGGCCTTTTTCCGCTGGACGAACTTGGCGCCCCGGCCTTCGGGCGGTTATTTTTGGGTACGGCTGTGCCCGTGGCCTAGTTTTAACATACAGAGGCGACTCGCAAAGTCTCATGCCATTTCCGAGTCCGGTGGACGAAGTTGGCCAGCCCCCACCCCCCAAGGCTATAGCCCACCCGTTTTTGTGGCCTTTTCCGCTGGAACGAACTTGGCGCCCTGGCCTTCGGGCGGTTATTTTTGGGCGCGGCTGTGCTCGCGGGCTATTTTTGGCAAACGGAGTTGCCTCACAAAGTCTCGCGCCATTCCGAGTCCTGGGGACGAAGTTGGCCAGCCCCACCGCCCAAGGCTATAGCCCACCCGTTTTTGTGACCTTTTTCCGCTGGACGAACTTGGCAGCCCGGCCTTGGGGGGTTATTTTTGGGCGCGGCTGTGCCCACGGCCTATTTTTGTCACACGGAGGTGCCTTGCAAAGACTCGCGCCATTCCAAGTCCGGCGGACGAAGTGGGCCAGCCCCACCCCCCAAGGCTATAGCCCACCCGTTTTTGTGGCCTTTTTCCGCTGGACGAACTTGGCGCCCCGGCCTTCGGGCGGTTATTTTTGGGTGCGGCTGCACCCGTGACCTATTTTTGGCACACGGAGCGCCTCGCAAGGTCTCGCGCCATTCCGAGTCCGGCGGACGAAGTGGGCCAGCCCCACCCCCCAAGGCTATAGCCCACCCGTTTTTGTGCGCTTTTTCCGCTGGACGAACTTGGCGTCCCAGCCTTCGGGCGGTTATTTTCGGGTGCGGCTGTCCCCGCGGCCTATTTTTGGCACACCGGAGGCACCTCGCAAAGTCTCGCACCATTCCGAGTCCGGCGGACGAATTTGGCCAGCCCCACCCCCCAAGGCTATAGTCCACCCGTTTTTGTGGCCTTTTTCCGCTGGACGAACTTGGCGCCCCAGCCTTCGGGCGGTTATTTTTGGGTGCGGCGGTGCCCGCGGCCTATTTTTGGCGCACGGAGGCACCTCGCAAAGTCTCGCGCCATTCCGAGTCCTGGGGACGAAGTTGGCCAGCCCCACCGCCCAAGGCTATAGCCCCACCCGTTTTTGTGACCTTTTTCCGCTGGACGAACTTGGCGCTCCGGCCTTGGGGGGTTATTTTTGGCACGGCTGTGCCCGCAGCCTATTTTTGTCACACGGAGGCGCCTCGTAAAGTCTCGCACCATTCCGAGTCCGGCGGACGAAGTTGGCCAGCCCCACCCCCCAAGGCTATAGCCCACCCGTTTTTGTGGCCATTTTCCGCTAGACGCCCTTGGCGCCCCGCCTTCGGGCATTTATTTTTGGGCGCAGCTTTGTCCGCGGCCTATTTTTGGCACACGGAGGCACCCGCAAAGTCTCACGGCATTCCGAGTCCGGCGGACGAAGTAGGCCGGCCCCCACCCCCCAAGTCTATAGCCCACCCGTTTATTTGGCCTTTTTCCGCTGGACGAACTTGGCGCCCCGGCGTTCGGGCGGTTATTTTTGGGTGCGGCTTTGCCCGCGGCATTTTTTTGGCACACGGAGGCCCCTCGCAAAGTCTCGCGGCATTCCGAGTCAGGCGGACGAAGTCGGCCTGCCCCACCCCACAAGGCTATAGCCCACCCGTTTTTGTGGCCTTTTTCCGCTGGACGAACTTGGCGCCCCGGCCTTGGGGGGTTATTTTTGGGCGCGGCTGTGCCCACGGCCTATTTTTGTCACACGGAGGTGCCTTGCAAAGTCTCGCGCCATTCCAAGTCCGGCGGACGAAGTGGGCCAGCCCCACCCCCCAAGGCTATAGCCCACCCGTTTTGTGGCCTTTTTCCGCTGGACGAACTTGGCGCCCCGGCCTTCGGGCGGTTATTTTGGGTGCGGCTGCGCCCGTGACCTATTTTTGGCACACGGAGCGCCTCGCAAGGTCTCGCGCCATTCCGAGTCCGGCGGACGAAGTGGGCCAGCCCCACCCCCCAAGGCTATAGCCCATACATTTTTGTGGGCTTTTTCCGCTGGACGAACTTGGCGCTCCGGCCTTCGGGCGGTTATTTTTTGGGCTCGGCAGTGCCAGCGGCCTATTTTTGGCACACGGAGGTGCCTCGCAAAGTCTCGCGCCATTCCGAGTCCGGCGGACGAAGTTGGCCAGCCCCACCCGCCAAGGCTATAGCCCACCCGTTTTTGTGGCCTTTTTCCGCTGGACGAACTTGGCGCCCCGGCCTTCGGGGGGTTATTTTTTGGGCGCGGCTGTGCCCGCGGCCTATTTTTGGAACACGTTGGCGCCTCGCAAAGTCTTGCACCATTCCAAGTCCGGCGGACGAAGTTGGCCAGCCCCACCCCACAAGGCTATAGCCCACCCGTTTTTGTGGCCTTTTTCCGCTGGACGAACTTAGCGCCCCGGCCTTCGGGCGGTTTTTTTTGGGCGTGGCTGTGCCCGCGGCATATTTTTGGCACACGGAGGCGCCTCACAAAGTCTCGCGCCATTCCCAGTCCGGCGGACGAAGTTGGCCAGCCCCACCCCCCAAGGCTATAGCCCACCCGTTTTTGTGGGCTTTTTCCCGCTGGACGAACTTGGTGCCCCGGCCTTCAGCCGGTTATTTTTGGGTGCGGCTGTACCCCCGGCCTATTTTTAGCACATGGAGGCACCTCGCAAAGTCTCGCGCCATTCCGAGTCCGGCGGACGAAGTTGGCCAGCCCCACCCCCCAAGACTATAGCCCACCCGTTTTTGTGGCCTTTTTCCGCTGGACGAACTTGGCGCCCCGGCCTTCGGGCGGTTATTTTTGGGTGCGGCTGTACCCGTGGCCTATTTTTAGCACATGGAGGCACCCTCGCAAAGTCTCGCGCCATTCCGAGTCCGGCGGACGAAGTTGGCCAGCCCCCACCCCCCAAGCTATAGCCCATACATTTTTGTGGCCTTTTTCCGCTGAACGAAACTTGGCGCCCCGGCCTTCGGGCGGTTATTTTTGGGCTCGGCAGTGCCCGCGGCCTATTTTTGGCACACGGAGGCGCCTCGCAAAGTCTCGCGCCATTCCGAGTCCGGCGGACGAAGTTGGCCAGCCCCACCCGCCAAGGCTATAGCCCACCCGTTTTTGTGGCCTTTTTCCGCTGGACGAACTTGGCGCCCCGGCCTTCGGGCGGTTATTTTTGGGCGCGGCTGTGCCCGCGGCCTATTTTTGGCATATGGAGGCGCCTCGCAAAGTCTCGCACCATTCCGAGTCCGGCGGACGAAGTTGGCCAGCCCCACCCCCGAAGGCTATAGCCCACCCCGTTTTTGTGGCCTTTTTCCGCTGGACGAACTTGGCGCCCCGGCCGTCGGGCGGTGTTTTTTGGGTGTGGCTGTGCCCGCGGCCTATTTTTGGCACACGGAGGTGCCTCACAAAGTCTCGCGCCATTCCCAGTCTGGCGACGAAGTGGGCCAGCCCCACCCCCCAAGGCTATAGCCCACCCGTTTTTGTGGGCTTTTTCCGCTGGACGAACTTGGTGCCCCCGGCCCTCAGCCGGTTATTTTTGGGTGCGGCTGTACCCGTGGCCTATTTTTAGCACATGGAGGCACCTTGCAAAGTCTCACGCCATTCCGAGTCCGGTGGACGAAGTTGGCCAGCCCCACCCCCCAAGGCTATAGCCCATACATTTTTGTGGGCTTTTTCCGCTGGACGAACTTGGCGCCCCGGCCTTCGGGTGGTTATTTTTGGGAGCGGCTTTGTCTGCAGCCTATTTTTAGCACATGGAGGCACCTTGCAAAGTCTCACGCCATTCCGAGTCCGGTGGACGAAGTTGGCCAGCCCCACCCCCCAAGGCTATAGCCCACCCGTTTTTGTGGCCATTTTCCGCTGGACAAACTTGGCGCCCCCGGCCTTCGGGCAGTTATTTTTGGGCGAGGCTTTGTCCCGCGGCCTATTTTTGGCACACGGAGGTGCCTCGCAAAGTCTCGTGCCATTCCGAGTCCGGCGGACGAAGTTGGCCAGCCCCACCCCCCAAGGCTATAGCCCACCAGTTTTTGTGGGCTTTTTTCGCTAGACGAACTTGGCGCCCCGGCCAACGGGCGGTTATTTTTGGGCGTGGCTGTACCCGCAGCCTAGTTTTGGCACACAGAGGCACCTCGCAAAGTCTCCCGCGATTCCGAGTCCGGCGGACGAAGTCGGCCAGCCCCACCCCCAAAGGCTATAGCCAACCCATTTTTGTGAGCTTTTTCCGCTGGAACGAACTTGGCGCCCCGGCCTTCGGGCGGTTATTTTTGGGCGCAGCTGTGCCCACGGCCTATTTTTGGCACACGGAGGTGCCCTCGCAAAGTCTCGCGCCATTCCGAGTCTGGCGGACGAAGTGGGCCAGCCCCACCCCCTAAGGCTGTAACCCACCCGTTTTTGTGGGCTTTTTCCGCGGGACGATCTTGGCGCGCCGGCCTTCGGCCGGTTATTTTTGGGTACGGCTGTACCCGCGGCCTATTTTTGGCACATGGAGAGGCCTCGCCAAGTCTCGTGCCATTCTGAGTCCGGCGGACGAAGTTGGCCAGCCCCACCCCCCAAGGCTATATCCCACCCGTTTTTGTGGCTTTTTCCGCTGGACGAACTTGGCGCCCCGGCCTTCGGGGGGTTATTTTTGGGCGCGGCTGTGCCCGTAGCCTATTTTTGGCACACAGAGGTGCCTCGCAAAGTCTCGCTCCATTCCGAGTCCGGCGGACGAAGTGGGCCAGCCCCACCCCCCAAGGCTATAGCCCACCCGTTTTTGTGGGCTTTTTCCGCTGGACGAACTTGGCGCCCCCGGCCTTCGGCCGGTTATTTTGGGGTGCGGCTGTACCCGCGGCCTATTTTTAGCACATGGAGGTGCCTCGCAAAGTCTTGCGCCATTCCGAGTCCGGCGGACGAAGTTGGCCAGCCCCACCCCCCAAGGCTATAGCCCACCCGTTTTTGTTGCCTTTTTCCGGTAGACGAACTTGGCGCCCGGCCTTCGGGCAGATATTTTAGGACGCGGCTGTGCCCGCGGCCTATTTTTGGCTCACGGATGCACCTTGCAAACTCTGGCCGCATTCCGAGTCCGGCGGACGAAGTTGGCAAGCCCCAGCACCCAAGGCTATAGCCCACCCGTTTTTGTGGCCTTTTTCCGCTGGACAAACTTGGCGCCCCGGCCTTCGGGCAGTTATTTTTGGGCGAGGCTTTGTCCGCGGCCTATTTTTGGCACACGGAGGTGCCTCGCAAAGTCTCGTGCCATTCCGAGTCCGGCGGACGAAGTCGGCCAGCCCCACCCACCAAGGCTATAGCCCACCAGTTTTTGTGGGCTTTTTCCGCTGGACGAACTTGGCGCCCCGGCCTTCGGGCTGTTATTTTTGGGCGCGGCTGTGCCCGCAGCCTATTTTTGGCACACGGAGGCACCTCGCAAAGTCTCGCGCCATTCCGAGTCCGGCGGACGAAGTTGGCCAGCCCCACCCCCCAAGGCTATAACCCACCCATTTTTGTGGGCTTTTTCCGCTGGACGAACTTGGCGCCCCGCCTTCGGGCGGTTATTTTTGGGCGCAGCTGTGCCCGCGGCCTATTTTTGGCACACAGAGGCGCCTCACAAAGTCTCGTGCAATTCCGAGTCCGGCGGACGAAGTCGGCCAGCCCCACCCCCCAAGGCTATAGCCCACCCGTTTTTGTGGGCTTTTTCCGCTGGACGAACTTGGCGCCCCGGCCTACGGGCGGTTATTTTTGGAGGCGGCTGTGGCCGCGGGCCTATTTTTGGCACACGGAGGCGCCTCGCAAAGTCTCGCGCCATTCCGAGTCCGGCGGACGAAGTTGGCCTGCCCCACCCCCCAAGGCTATAGGCCACCCGTTTTTGTGGCCTTTTTCCGCTGGACGAACTTGGCGCCCCGGCCTTCGGGCGGTTATTTTTGGGCGAGGCTTTGTCCACGGCTTATTTTTGGCACACGGAGGCGCCTCGCAAAGTCTCGCGCCATTCCGAGTCCGGCGGACGAAGTTGGCCAGCCCCATCCCCCAAGGCTATAGGCCACCCGTTTTTGTGGCCTTTTTTCCGCTGGACGAACTGGGCGCCCCGGCCTTCGGGCGGTTATTTTTGGGCGAGGCTTTGTCCATGGCTTATTGTTAGCACACGGAGGCGCCTCGCAAAGTCTCGCGCCATTCCGAGTCCGGCGGACGAAGTTGGCCAGCCCCACCCCCCAAGGCTATAGCCCACCCATTTTTGTGGGCTTTTTCCGCTGGACGAACTTGGCGCCCCGGCCTTCGGGAGGTTATTTTTGACGCGGCTGTGCCCGCAGCCTATTTTTGGCACACGGAGGTGCCTCGCAAAGTCTCGCGCCATTCCGAGTCCGGCGGACATAGGTGGCCAACCCCACACCCCAAGGCTATAGCCCACCTGTTTTTGTGGGCTTTTTTCCGCTGGCGAACTTGGCCCCCCGGCCTTCGGGGCGGTTATTTTTGGCCGCCGATTTGCCCGTGGCCTATTTTTGGCACACGGAGGCGCCTCGCAAAGTCTCGCGCCATTCCGAGTCCGGCGGACGAAGTTGGCCAGCCCCACCCCCCAAGCCTATAGCCCACCCGTTTTTGTGGCCTTTTCCGCTGGACGAACTTGGCGCCCCGGCCTTCGGGCGGTTATTTTTGTGCGCGGCTTTTGCCCATGGCCTATTGTTGGCACACGGAGGCGGCTCACAAAGTCTCGCGCCATTCCGAGTCCGGCGGACGAAGTTGGCCAGCCCCACCACCCCCAAGGCAATAGCCCACCCGTTTTTGTGGGCTTTTTCCGCTGGACGAACTTGGCGCCCCGGCCTTCGGGAGGTTATTTTTGGACGCGGCTGTGCCCACAGCCTATTTTTGGCACACGGAGGTGCCTCGCAAAGTCTCGTGCCATTCCGAGTCCGGCGGACGTAGTTGGCCAGCCCCACACCCCAAGGCTATAGCCCACCTGTTTTTGTGGGCTTTTTCCGCTGGACGAACTTGGCGCCCCGGCCTTCGGGTGGTTATTTTTGGACGCGGCTGTGCCCGCGGCCTATTTTTGGCACATCGGAGGCGCCTCGCAAGGTCTCACGCCATTCCGAGTCCGGCGGACGAAGTTGGCCAGCCCCACCCGCCAAGGCTATAGCCCACCCGTTTTTGTGGCCTTTTTCCGCTGGACGAACTTGGCGGCCCCGGCCTTCGGGCGGTTATTTTTGGGCGCGGCTTTGCCCATGGCCTATTTTTGGCACACGGAGGCACCTCGCAATGTCTCGCGCCATTCCGAGTCCGGCGGACGAATTCGGCCAGCCCCACCCCCCAAGCCTATAGCCCACCCGTTTTTGTGGCCTTTTTCCGCTGGACGAACTTGGCGCCCCGGCCTCGGGCGGTTATTTTTGGGTGCGGCTTTGCCCATGGCCTATTTTGGCACACGGGGGCGCCTCGCAAAGTCTCACGCCATTCCGAGTCCGACGGACGAAGTTGGCCAGCCCCACCCCCCAAGCCTATAGCCCACCACCGTTTTTGTGGCCTTTTTCCGCTGGACGAACTTGGCGCCCCGGCCTTCGGGCGGTTATTTTGTGCGCGGCTTTGCCCATGGCCTATTGTTGGCACACGGAGGCGCCTCACAAAGTCTCGCGCCATTCCGAGGTCCGGCGGACGAAGTTGGCCAGCCCCACCCCCCAAGGCTATAGGCCCACCCGTTTTTGTGGGCTTTTTCCGCTGGACGAACTTGCGCCCCCGGCCTTCGGGAGGTTATTTTTGGACGCGGCTGTGCCCACAGCCTATTTTTGGCACACGGAGGTGCCTCGCAAAGTCTCGTGCCATTCCGAGTCCGGCGGACGTAGTTGGCCAGCCCCACACCCCAAGGCTATAGCCCACCTGTTTTTGTGGGCTTTTTCCGCTGGACGAACTTGGCGCCCCGGCCTTCGGGTGGTTATTTTTGGACGCGGCTGTGCCCGCGGCCTATTTTTGGCACACGGAGGCGCCTCGCAAGGTCTCACGCCATTCCGAGTCCGGCGGACGAAGTTGGCCAGCCCCACCCGCCAAGGCTATAGCCCACCCGTTTTTTGTGGCCTTTTTCCGCTGGACGAACTTGGCGGCCCGGCCTTCGGGCGGTTATTTTTGGGCGCGGCTTTGCCCATGGCCTATTTTTGGCACACGGAGGCACCTCGCAATGTCTCGCGCCATTCCGAGTCCGGCGGACAGAATTCGGCCAGCCCCACCCCCCAAGCCTATAGCCCACCCGTTTTTGTGGCCTTTTTCCGCTGGACGAACTTGGCGCCCCGGCCTTCGGGCGGTTATTTTTGGGTGCGGCTTTGCCCATGGCCTATTTTTGGCACACGGGGGCGCCTCGGAAAGTCTCGCGCAATTCCGAGTCCGGCGGACGAAGTTGGCCAGCCCCACCCCCCAAGGCTATAGCCCACCCCGTTTTTGTCGGCTTTTTCCGCTGGACGAACATGGCGCCCCGGCCTTCGGGAGGTTATTTTTGGACGCGGCTGTGCCCGCAGCCTATTTTTGGCACATGAGGTGCCTCACAAAGTCTCGCGCCATTCCGAGGTCCGGCGGACGTAGTTTGCCAGCCCCACACCCCAAGGCTATAGGCCCACCCGTTTTGTGGCCTTTTTCCGCTGGACGAATTTGCTCCCCAGCCTTCGGGAGGTTATTTTTGCACGTTGGCTGTGCCCGCAGCCTATTTTTGGCACACGGAGGTGCCTCGCAAAGTCTCGCGCTATTCCGAGTCCGGCGGACGTAGTTGGCCAGCCCCACACACCCCAAGGCTATAGCCCACCTGTTTTTGTGGCTTTTTCCGCTGGACAAACTTGCGCCCCAGCCTTCGGGCGGTTTATTTTTGGACGCGGCTGTGCCCGCGGCCTATTTTTGGCACACGGAGGCGCCTCGCAAGGTCTCACGCCATTCCGAGTCCGGCGGACGAAGTTGGCCAGCCCCACCCCCCCCAATGCTATAGCGCACCCGTTTTTGTGGCGTTTTTTCCGCTGGACGAACTTGGCGCCCCGGCCTATCGGGCGGTTATTTTTGGGCGCCGATTTGCTCGTGGCCTATTGTTGGCACACGGAGGTGCCTCACAAAGTCTCGCGCCATTCCGAGTCCGGCGGACGAAGTTGGCCAGCCCCACCCCCCAAGCCTATAGCCCACCCGTTTTGTGGCCTTTTTCCGCTGGACGAACTTGGCGCCCCGGCCTTCGGGCGGTTATTTTTTGGGCGCGGCTTTGCCCATGGCCTATTTTTGGCACACGGGGGGGCCTCGCAAAGTCTCGCGCAATTCCGAGTCCGGCGGACGAAGTTGGCCAGCCCCACCCCCCAAGGCTATAGCCCACCCGTTTTTGTGGCCTTTTTCCACTGGACGAACTTGGCGCCCCGGCCTTCGGGAGGTTATTTTTGGACGCGGCTGTGCCCGCAGCCTATTTTTGGCACACGGAGGTGCCTCACAATGTCTCGCGCCATTCCGAGTCCGGCGGACGTAGGTGGCAACCCCACACCCCCAAGGCTATAGCCCACCTGTTTTTGTGGTCTTTTCCGCTGGCGACTTGGCCCCCCGTCCTTCGGGCGGTTATTTTTGGCCGCCGATTTGCCCGTGGCCTATTTTTGGCACACGGAGTCGCCTCGCAAAGTCTCGCGCCATTCCGAGTCCGGCGGACGAAGTTGGCCAGCCCCACCCCCCAAGCCTATAGCCCACCCGTTTTTGTGGCCTTTTTCCGCTGGACGAACTTGGCGCCCCGGCCTTCGGGCGGTTATTTTTGGCGCGGCTTTGCCCACGGCCTATTTTTGCTACACGGACATGCCTCGCAAAGTACCCACGCCAATCCGAGTCCGGCGGACGAAGTTGGCCAGCCCCACACCCCCCATGGCTATAGCCCACCCGTTTTTGGGGCCTTTTTCCGCTGGACGAACTTGGCACCCCGGCCTTCGGGCGGTTATTTTTGGGCGCGGCTGTGCCCGCGGCCTATTTTTGGCACACGGAGTCGCCTCGCAAAGTATCACGCCAATCCGAGTCCGGCGGACGAAGTCGGCCAGCCCCACCCCCCAAGGCTCTAGCCCACCCGTTTCTGTGGCATTTTCCCGCTGGACGAACTTGGCGCCCCGGCCTTCTGGCTGTTATTTTTGGGCGCGACTGTGCCCGTGGCCTATTTTTGGCACACGGAGGCACCTCGCAAAGTTTCGTGCCATTCCGAGTCCAGCGGATAAAGTTGGCCGGCCCCACCCCCCAAGGCTATAGCCCACACCGTTTTTGTGGGCTTTTTCCGCTGGACGAACGTGGCGCCCCGGCCTTCGGGGGGTTATTTTTGGGCACGGCTGTGCCTGCGGCCTATTTTTGGCACACGGAGGCACCTCGCAATGTTTCGCGCCATTCCGAGCCCAGCAGATGAAGTTGGCCAGCCCCACCCCCAAGGCTATAGCCCACCGTTTTTGTGGCCTTTTTCCGCTGGACGAACTTGGCGCCCCGGCCTTCGGGCGGTTATTTTTGTGCGCGGCTTTGCCCATGGCCTATTGTTGGCACACGGAGGCGCCTCGCATAGTCTCGCGCCATTCCGAGTCCGGCGGACGAAGTTGGCCAGCCCCCACCCCCCAAGGCTATAGCCCACCCGTTTTTGTCGGCTTTTTCGCTGGACGAACTTGGCGCCCCGGCCTTCGGGAGGTTATTTTTGGACGCGGCTGTGCCACGCAGCCTATTTTTGGCAACACGGAGGTGCCTCACAAAGTCTCGCGCCATTCCGAGTCCGGCGGACGTAGTCGGCCAGCCCCACACCCCAAGGCTATAGCCCACCCGTTTTTGTGGGCTTTTTCCGCTGACGAACTTGGCTCCCCAGCCTTCGGGAGCTTATTTTTGGACGTGGCTGTGCCCGCAGCCTATTTTTGGCACACGGAGGTGCCTCGCAAAGTCTCGCGCTATTCCGAGTCCGGCGGACGTAGTTGGCCAGCCCCACACCCCAAGGCTATAGCCCACCGGTTTTTGTGGGCTTTTTCCGCTGGACGAACTTGGCGCCCCGGCCTTCGGGCGGTTATTTTTGGACGCGGCTGTGCCCGCGGCCTATTTTTGGCACACGGAGGCGCCTCGCAAGGGTCTTACGCCATTCCGAGTCCGGCGGACGAAGTTGGGCCAGCCCCACCCCCCAATGCTATAGCCCACCCGTTTTAGTGGCCTTTTTCCGCTGGACGAACTTGCTTGGCGCCCCGGCCTTCGGGCGGTTATTTTTGGGCGCCGATTTACTCGTGGCCTATTGTTGGCACACGGAGGCGCCTCGCAAAGTCTCGCGCCATTCCGAGTCCGGCGGACGAAGTTGGCCAGCCCCACCCCCCAAGCCTATAGCCCACCCGTTTTTGTGGCCTTTTTCCGCTGGACGAACTTGGCGCCCCGGCCTTCGGGTGGTTATTTTTGGACGCGGCTATGCCCGCGGCCTATTTTTGGCACACGGAGGTGCCTCGCAAGGTCTCGCGCCATTCCGAGTCCGGCGGACGAAGTCGGCCAGCCCCACCCCCCAAGGCTATAGCCCACCCGTTTTTGTGGCCTTTTTCCGCTGGACGAATTTGGCGCCCCGGCCTTCGGGCGGTTATTTTTGGGCGCGGCTTTGCCCGTGGCCTATTTTTGGCACATGGAGGCGCTCGCAAAGTCTCGCGCCATTTCGAGTCCGGCGGACGAAGTTGGCCAGCCCCACCCGCCAAGGCTATAGCCCACCCGTTTTTGTGGCCTTTTTCCGCTGGACGAACTTGGCGCCCCGGCCTTCGGGCGGTTATTTTTGGGCGCGGCTTTGGCCACCGCCTATTTTTATCACACGGAGGCCCCTCGAAAAGTCTCGCGCCATTCCGAGTCCGGCGGACAAAGTTGGCCAGCCCCACCCCCCAAGGCTATAGCCCACCCGTTTTTGTGGGCTTTTTCCGCTGGACGAACTTGGCGCCCCGGCCTTCGGGATGTTATTTTTGGACGCGGCTGTGCCCGCAGCCTATTTTTGGCACACGGAGGTGCCTCGCAAAGTCTCGCGCCACTCCGAGTCCGGCGGACGTAGTTGGACAGCCCCACACCCCAAGGCTATAGCCCACCCGTTTTTGTGGGCTTTTTCCGCTGGACGAACTTGGCTCCCCGGCCTTCGGGAGGTTATTTTTGAACGCTGCTGTGCCCGCAGCCTATTTTTGGCACACGGAGGTGCCTCGCAAAGTCTCGCGCCATTCCGAGTCCGGCGGACGTAGTTGGCCAGCCCCACACCCCAAGGCTATAGCCCACCTGTTTTTGTGGGCTTTTTCCGCTGGACGAACTTGGCGCCCCGGCCTTCGGGCGGTTATTTTTGGACGCGGCTGTGCCCGCGGCCTATTTTTGGCACACGGAGGCGCCTCGCAAGGTCTCACGCCATTCCGAGTCCGGCGGACGAAGTTGGCCAGCCCCACCCCCCAAGGCTATAGCCCACCCGTTTTTGTGGCCTTTTTCCGCTGGATGAACTTGGCGCCCCGGCCTTCGGGCGGTTATTTTTGGGCGCCGATTTGCTCGTGGCCTATTGTTGGCACACGGAGGCGCCTCGCAAAGTCTCGCGCCATTCCGAGTCCGGCGGACGAAGTGGGCCAGCCCCACCCCCCAAGCCTATAGCCCACCCGTTTTTGTGGCCTTTTTCCGCTGGACGAACTTGGCGCCCCGGCCTTCGGGTGGTTATTTTTGGGCGCAGCTTTGCCCATGGCCTATTTTTGACACACGGGGGCGCCTCGCAAAGTCTCGCGCAATTCCGAGTCCGGCGGACGAAGTTGGCCAGCCCCACCCCCCAAGGCTATAGCCCACCCGTTTTTGTGGGCTTTTTCCGCTGGACGAACTTGGCGCCCCGGCCTTCGGGTGGTTATTTTTGGCCGCGGCTTTGCCCGCGGCCTATTTTTGGCCCACGGAGGTGCCTCCAAAGTCTCGCGACATTCCGAGTCCGGCGGACGAAGTTGGCCAGCCTCACCCCCCAAGGCTATAGCCCACCCGTTTTTGTGGGCTTTTTCCGCTGGACGAACTTGGCGCCCCGGCCTTCGGGAGGTTATTTTTGTACGCGGCTGTGCCCGCAGCCTATTTTTGGCACACGGAGGTGCCTCGCAAAGTCTCGCGCCATTCCGAGTCCGGCGGACGTAGTTGGCCAGCCCCACACCCCAAGGCTATAGCCCACCTGTTTTTGTGGGCTTTTTCCGCTGGCGAAGTTGGCGCCCCGGCCTTCGGGTGGTTATTTTTGGACGCAGCTGTGCCCGCGGCCTATTTTTGGCACACGGAGGTGCCTCGCAAGGTCTCGTGCCATTCCGAGTCCGGCGGACGAAGTTGGCCAGCCCCACCCCCCAAGGCTATAGCCCACCCGTTTTTGTGGCCTTTTTCCGCTGGACGATCTTGGCCCCCCGGCCTTCGGGGGGTTATTTTTGGCCGCCGATTTGCCCGTGGCCTATATTTGGCACACGGAGGCGCCTCGCAAAGTCTCGCGCAATTCCGAGTCCGGCGGACGAAGTTGGCCAGCCCCACTCCCCAAGCCTATAGCCCACCCGTTTTTGTGGCCTTTTTCCGCTGGACGAACTTGGCGCCCCGGCCTTCGGGTGGTTATTTTTGGACGTGGCTGTGCCCGCGGCCTATTTTTAGCACACGGAGGTGCCTCGTAAGGTCTCGCGCAATTCCGAGTCCGGCGGACGAAGTTGGCCAGCCCCACCCCCCAAGGCTATAGCCCACCCGTTTTTTTGGCCTTTTTCCGCTGGACGAATTTGGCGCCCCCGGCCTTCGGGCGGTTATTTTTGGGCGCGGCTTTGCCCGTGGCCTATTTTTGGCACACGGAGGCGCCTCGCAAAGTCTCGCGCCATTCCGAGTCCGGCGGACGAAGTTGGCCAGCCCCACCCCCCAAGGCTATAGCCCACCCGTTTTTGTGGGCTTTTTCCGCTGGACGAACTTGGCGCCCCGGCCTTCGGGATGTTATTTTTGGACGCGGCTGTGCCCGCAGCCTATTTTTCGCACACGGAGGTGCCTCGCAAAGTCTCGCGCCATTCCGAGTCCGGCGGACGTAGTTGGCCAGCCCCACACCCCAAGGCTATAGCCCACCTGTTTTTGTGGGCTTTTTCCGCTGGACGAACTTGGCGCCCCGGTCTTCGGGTAGTTATTTTTGGACGCGGCTGTGCCCGCGGCCTATTTTTGGCACACGGAGGCGCCTCGCAAGGTCTAACGCCATTCCGAGTCCGGCGGACGAAGTTGGCCAGCCACACCCCCCCAAGGCTATAGCCCACCCGTTTTTGTGGCCTTTTTCCGCTGGACGAACTTGGCGCCCCGGCCTTCGGGCGATTATATTTGGGCGCCGATTTGCTCGTGGCCTATTGTTGGCACACGGAGGCGCCTCGCAAAGTCTCGCGCCATTCCGAGTCCGGCGGACGAAGTTGGCCAGCCCCACCCCCCAAGCCTATAGCCCACCCGTTTTTGTGGCCTTTTTCCGCTGGACGAACTTGGCGCCCCGGCCTTCGGGCGGTTATTTTTTGGCGCGGCTGTGCCCGCGGCCACTTTTTGGCACACGGAGGCCCCTCGCAAAGTCTCGCGGCATTCCAAGTCCGGCGGACGAAGTTGGCCAGCCCCACCCCCCAAGGCTATAGCCCACCCGTTTTTGTGGCCTTTTTCCGCTGGACGAACTTGGTGCCCCGGCCTTCGGGCGGTTATTTTTGGGAACGGCTGCACCCGCGGCCTATTTTTGGCACACGGAGGTGCCTCAAAAAGTCTCGCGCCATTCCGAGTCCGGCGGACGAAGTTGGCCAGCCCCACCCCCCAAGGCTATAGCCCACCCATTTTTGTGGCCTTTTTCCGCTGGACGAACTTGGCGCCCCGGCCTTCGGGCGGTTATTTTTGGGCGCGGCTTTGGCCACCGCCTATTTTTATCACACGGAGGGCCCCTCGCAAAATCTCGCGCCATTCTGAGTCCGGCGGACAAAGTTGGCCAGCCCCACCCCCCAAGGCTATAGCCCACCCGTTTTTGTGGGCTTTTTCCGCTGGACGAACTTGGCGACCCGTCCTTCGGGCGGTTATTTTCGGGCACGGATTTGCCCGCGGCCTATTTTTGGCACACGGAGGGACCTCGCAAAGTCTCGCGCCATTCCGAGTCCGGCGGACGAAGTTGGTCAGCCCCACCCCCCCAAGGCTATAGCCCACCCGTTTTTGTGGCCTTTTTCCGCTGTATGAACTTGCCGCCCCGGCCTTCGGGCGGTTATTTTTGGGCGCGGCTTTGCCCACCGCCTATTTTTGGCACACGGAGGCCCCTCGCAACGTCTCGCGCCATTCCGAGTCCGGCAGACGAAGTCGGCCAGCCCCACCCCCCAAGGCTATAGCCCACCCGTTTTTGTGGCTTTTTTCCGCTGGATGAACTTAGCGCCCCGGCCTTCGGGCGGTTGTTTTTGGGCGCGGCTGTGCCCGCAGCCTATTTTTTGCACACGGAGGCGCCTCGCAAAGTCTCGCGCTATTCCGAGTCCGGCGGACGATGTTGGCCAGCCCCACCCCCCAAGCCTATAGCCCACCCGTTTTTGTGGCCTTTTTCTGCTGGACGAACTTGGCGCCCCGGCCTTCGGGCGGTTATTTTTGGGCGCGGCTGTGCCCGCGGCCTATTTTTAGCACACGGAGGTGCCTCGAAAAGTCTCGCGCCATTCCGAGTCCGGCGGACAAAGTTGGCCAGCCCCACCACCCAAAGCTATAGCCCACCCGTTTTTGTGGCCTTTTTCCGCTGGACGAACTTGGCGCCCCGGCCTTCGGGCTGTTATTTTTGGACGTGGCTATGCCCGCGGCCTATTTTTGGCACACGGAGGAGCCTCGCAAAGTCTCGCACCATTCGGAGTCCGGCGGACGAAGTTGGCCAGCCCCACCCCCCAAGGCTATAGCCCACCCGTTTTTGTGGCCTTTTTCCGCTGGATGAACTTGTCGCCCCGGCCTTCGGGCGGTTATTTTTGGGCGCGGCTTTGTCCACGGCCTATTTTTGGCACACGGAGGCCCCTCGCAAAGTGTCGCGCCATTCCGAGTCCGGCGGACGAAGTTGGCCAGCCCTACCCCTCAAGGCTATAGCCCACCCGTTTTTGTGGGCTTTTTCCGCTGGACGAACTTTGGTGCCCCGGCCTTCGGGCAGTTATTTTTAGGTGCGGCTGCGCCCGCGGCCTATTTTTGGCACATGGAGGTGCCTCGCAAAGTTTCGCGCCATTCCGAGTCCGGAGGACGAAGTTGGCCAGCCCCACCCCCCAAGCCTATAGCCCACCCGTTTTTGTGGCCTTTTTCCGCTCGACGAACTTGGCGCCCCGGCCTTCGGGCGGTTATTTTTGGGCGCGGCTTTGCCCGTGGTCTATTTTTGGCACATGGAGGTGCCTCCAAAGGTCTCGCGCCATTCCGAGTCCGGCGGACGAAGTCGGCCAGCCCCACCCCCCAAGGCTATAGCCCACCCGTTTTTGTGGCCTTTTTCCGCTGGACGAACTTGGCGCCCCGCCCTTCTGGCTGTTATTTTTGGGCGCGGCTGTGCCCGCCCCCTAAGTTTGGCACACGGAGGTGCCTCGAAAAGTCTCGCGCCATTCCGAGTCCGGCGGACGAAGTTGGCCAGCCCTACCCCCCATGGCTATAGCCCACCCGTTTTTGTGGGCTTTTTCCGCTGGACGAACTTGGCGCCCCGGCCTTCGGGCAGTTATTTTTAGGTACGGCTGCGCCCGCGGCCTATTTTTGGCACACGGAGGCGCCTCGCAAAGTTTCGCGCCATTCCAAGTCCGGCGGACGAAGTTGGCCAGCCCCACCCCCCAAGCCTATAGCCCACCCGTTTTTGTGGCCTTTTTCCGCTGGATGAACTTGGCGCCCCGGCCTTCGGGCAGTTATTTCTGGGCGTGGCTTTGCCCACCGCCTATTTTTGGCACACGGAGGCCCCTCGCAAAGTCTCGCGCCATTCCGAGTCCGGCGGACGAAGTTGGCCAGCCCCACCCCCCAAAGCTATAGCCCACCCGTTTTTGTGGCCTTTTTCCGCTGGATGAACTTGGCACCCCCGGCCTTCGGGCGGTTATTTTTGGACGCGGCTTTGCCCACCGCCTATTTTTGGCACACGGAGGCCCCTCACAAAGTCTCGCGCCATTCCGAGTCCGGCGGACGAAGTTGGCCAGCCCCACCCCCTAAGCCTATAGCCCACCCGTTTTTGTGGCCTTTTTCCGCTGGACGAACTTGGCGCCCCGGCCTTCCGGCGGTTATTTTTGGGCGCGGCTGTGTCCGCGGCCTATTTTTAGCACACGGAGGTGCCTTGAAAAGTCTCGCGCCATTCCGAGTCCGGCGGACGAAGTTGGCCAGCCCCACCCCCCAAGGCTATAGCCCACCCGTTTTTGTGGCCTTTTTCCGCTGGACGAATTTGGCGCCCCGGCCTTCGGGCGGTTATTTTTGGACGTCGCTTTCCCCGCGGCTTATTTTTGGCACACGGAGGCGCCTCGCAAAGTCTCGCACCATTCCGAGTCCGGCGGACGAAGTTGGCCAGCCCCACCCCCCAAGGCTATAGCCCACCCGTTTTTGTGGCCTTTTTCCGCCGGATGAACTTGGCGCCCCGGCCTTCGGGCGGTTATTTTTGGGCGCGGCTTTGCCCACGGCCTATTTTTGGCAAACGGAGGCCCCTCGCAAAGTCTCGCGCCATTCCAAGTCCGGCGGACGAAGTGGGCCAGCCCTACCCCCCCAAGGCTATAGCCCACCCCGTTTTTGTGGGCTTTTTCCGCTGGACGAACTTGGCGCACCGGCCTTCGGGAGGTTATTTTTGGGCGCGGCTGTGCCCGCGACCAATTTTTGGCAAACGGAGGCCCCTCGCAAAGTCTCGCGCCATTCCGAGTCCGGCGGACGAAGTTGGCCAGCCCCACCCCACAAGGCTATAGCCCACCCGTTTTTTTGGCCTTTTTCCGCTGGACGAACTTGGCGCCCCGGCCTTCGGGCGGTTATTTTTGGGTGCGGCTTTGCCCGCGTTCTATTTTTGGCACACAAGGCCCCTCAAAAAGTCTCACGGCATTCCGAGTCCGGCGGATGAAGTTGGACAGCCCCACCCCCCAAGGGTATAGCCCACCTGTTTTTGTGGCCATTTTCCACTGGACGAACTTGGCGCCCAGGCCTTTATGCGGTTATTTTTTGGCGCGGCTTTGACCGCGGTCTATTTTTTGCACACGGAGGCCCATCGTAAACTCTCGCGGCATTCCGAGTCCGGCGGACGAAGTTGGCCAGCCCCACCCCCCAAGGCCATAGCCCACCCGTTTTTGTGGGCTTTTTCCGCTGGACGAACTTGGCGCCCCGGCCTTCGGCGGTTATTTTTAGGCGCGGCTGCGCCCGCGGCTTATTTTTGGCACACGGAGGCGCCTCGCAAAGTCTCGCACCATTCCGAGTCCGGCGGACGAAGTTGGCCAGCCCCACCCCCCAAGGCTATAGCTCACCCGTTTTTGTGGCCTTTTTCCGCTGGATGAACTTGGCGCCCCGGCCTTCGGGCAGTTATTTCTGAGCGCGGCTGTGCCCACCGCCTATTTTTGGCACACCCGGAGGCCCCTCACAAAGTCTCGCGACATTCCGAGTCCGGCGGACGAAGTTGGCCAGCCCCACCCCCCAAGGCTATAGCCCACCCGTTTTTGTGGGCTTTTTCCGCTGGACGAATTTGGCGCCCCGGCCTTCGGCAGTTATTTTTAGGCGCGGCTGCGCCCGCAGCCTATTTTTGGCACACGGAGGCGCCTCGCAAAGTCTTGCGCCATTCCGAGTCCGGCGGACGAAGTTGGCCAGCCTCACCCCCCAAGGCTATAGCCCACCCGTTTTTGTGGGCTTTATCCGCTGGACGAACTTGGCGCCCCGGCCTTCGGGCAGTTATTTTTAGGCGCGGCTGCGCCCGCGCGGCCTATTTTTGGCACACGGAGGTGCCTCGCAAAGTCTCGCGCCATTCCGAGTCCGGCGGACGAAGTTGGCCAGCCCCCACCCCCCAAGCCTATAGCCCACCCGTTTTTGTGGCCTTTTTCCGCTGGACGAACTTGGCGCACCGGCCTTCGGGCGGTTATTTTTGGGCGCGGCTTTGTCCACTGCCTATTTTTGGCACACGGAGGCCCCTCGCAAAGTCTCGCGCCATTCCGAGTCCGGCGGACGAAGTTGGCCAGCCCTACCCCTCAAGGCTATAGCCCACCCGTTTTTGTGGGCTTTTTCCGCTGGACGAACTTGGCGCCCCGGCCTTCGGGCAGTTATTTTTAGGTGCGGCTGCGCCCGCGGCCTATTTTTGGCACATGGAGGTGCCTCGCAAAGTGTCGCGCCATTCCGAGTCCGGCGGACGAAGTCGGCCAGCCCCACCCCCCAAGCCTATAGCCCACCCGTTTTTGTGGCCTTTTTCCGCTGGACGAACTTGGCGCCCCGGCCTTCGGGCGGTTATTTTTGGGCGCGGCTTTGCCCGTGGTCTATTTTTGGCACATGGAGGTGCCTCCAAAGGTCTCGCGCCATTCCGAGTCCGGCGGACGAAGTCGGCCAGCCCCACCCCCCAAGGCTATAGCCCACCCGTTTTTGTGGCCTTTTTCCGCTGGACGAACTTGGCGCCCCGCCCTTCTGGCTGTTATTTTTGGGCGCGGCTGTGCCCGCCCCCTAAGTTTGGCACACGGAGGTGCCTCGAAAAGTCTCGCGCCATTCCGAGTCCGGCGGACGAAGTTGGCCAGCCCTACCCCCCAAGGCTATAGCCCACCCCGTTTTTATGGGCTTTTTCCGCTGGACGAACTTGGCGCCCCGGCCTTCGGGCAGTTATTTTTAGGTGCGGCTGCGCCCGCGGCCTATTTTTGGCACACGGAGGCGCCTCGCAAAGTTTCGCGCCTTTCCGAGTCCGGCGGACGAAGTTGGCCAGCCCCACCCCCCAAGGCTATAGCCCACCCCGTTTTTGTGGCCTTTTTCCGCTGGATGAACTTGGCGCCCCGGCCTTCGGGCAGTTATTTCTGGGCGTGGCTTTGCCCACCGCCTATTTTTGGCACACGGAGGCCCCTCGCAAAGTCTCGCGCCATTCCGAGTCCGGCGGACGAAGTCGGCCAGCCCCACCCCCCAAAGCTATAGCCCACCCGTTTTTGTGGGCTTTTTCCGCTGGACGAACTTGGCGCACCGGCCTTCGGGAGGTTATTTTTGGGCGCGGCTTTGCCCACCGCCTATTTTTGGCACACGGAGGCCCCTCACAAAGTCTCGCGCCATTCCGAGTCCGGCGGACGAAGTTGGCCAGCCCCACCCCCTAAGCCTATAGCCCACCCGTTTTTGTGGCCTTTTTCCGCTGGACGAACTTGGCGCCCCGGCCTTCCGGCGGTTATTTTTGGGCGCAGGCTGTGTCCGCGGCCTATTTTTAGCACACGGAGGTGATTTGAAAAGTCTCGCGCCATTCCGAGTCCGGCGGACGAAGTTGGCCAGCCCCACCCCCCAAGGCTATAGCCCACCCGTTTTTGTGGCCTTTTTCCGCTGGACGAATTTGGCGCCCCGGCCTTCGGGAGGTTATTTTTGGACGTCGCTTTGCCGCGGCCTATTTTTGGCACATGGAGGAGCCTCGCAAAGTCTCGCGCCATTCCGAGTCCGGCGGACGAAGTTGGCCAGCCCCACCCCCCAAGGCTATAGCCCACCCGTTTTTGTGGCCTTTTTCCGCCGGATGAACTTGGCGCCCCGGCCTTCGGGCGGTTATTTTTGGGCGCGGCTTTGCCCACGGCCTATTTTTGGCAAACGGAGGCCCCTCGCAAAGTCTCGCGCCATTCCAAGTCCGGCGGACGAAGTGGGCCAGCCCTACCCCCCAAGGCTATAGCCCACCCGTTTTTGTGGGCTTTTTCCGCTGGACGAACTTGGCGCACCGGCCTTCGGGAGGTTATTTTTGGGCGCGGCTGTGCCCGCGACCAATTTTTGGCAAACGGAGGCCCCTCGCAAAGTCTCGCGCCCATTCCGAGTCCGGCGGACGAAGTTGGCCAGCCCCACCCCACAAGGCTATAGCCCACCCGTTTTTTTGGCCTTTTTCCGCTGGACGAACTTGGCGCCCCGGCCTTCGGGCGGTTATTTTTGGGTGCGGCTTTGCCCGCGTTCTGTTTTTGGCACACAAGGCCCCTCAAAAAGTCTCACGGCATTCCGAGTCCGGCGGATGAAGTTGGACAGCCCCACCCCCCAAGGGTATAGCCCACCTGTTTTTGTGGCCATTTTCCACTGGACGAACTTGGCGCCCAGGCCTTTATGCGGTTATTTTTTGGCGCGGCTTTGACCGCGGTCTATTTTTGGCACACGGAGGCCCATCTTAAACTCTCGCGGCATTCCGAGTCCGGCGGACGAAGTTGGCCAGCCCCACCCCCCAAGGCCATAGCCCACCCGTTTTTGTGGGCTTTTTCCGCTGGACGAACTTGGCGCCCCGGCCTTCGGCGGTTATTTTTAGGCGCGGCTGCGCCCGCGGCTTATTTTTGGCACACGGAGGCGCCTCGCAAAGTCTCGCGCCATTCCGAGTCCGGCGGACGAAGTTGGCCAGCCCCACCCCCCAAGGCTATAGCCCACCCGTTTTTGTGGCCTTTTTCCGCTGGATGAACTTGGCGCCCCGGCCTTCGGGCAGTTATTTCTGAGCGCGGCTGTGCCCACCGCCTATTTTTGGCACACGGAGGCCCCTCACAAAGTCTCGCGACATTCCGAGTCCGGCGGACGAAGTTGGCCAGCCCCACCCCCCAAGGCTATAGCCCACCCGTTTTTGTGGGCTTTTTCCGCTGGACGAATTTGGCGCCCCGGCCTTCGGCAGTTATTTTTAGGCGCGGCTGCGCCCGCAGCCTATTTTTGGCACACGGAGGCGCCTCGCAAAGTCTCGCGCCATTCCGAGTCCGGCGGACGAAGTGGGCCAGCCCCACCCCCCAAGGCTAAAGCCCACCCGTTTTTGTGGGCTTTATCCGCTGGACGAACTTGGCGCCCCGGCCTTCGGGCAGTTATTTTTAGGCGCGGCTGCGCCCGCGGCCTATTTTTGGCACACGGAGGTGCCTCGCAAAGTCTCGCGCCATTCCAAGTCCGGCGGACGAAGTTGGCCAGCCCCACCCCCCCAAGCCTATAGCCCACCCGTTTTTGTGGCCTTTTTCCGCTGGACGAACTTGGCGCCCCGGCCATCGGGCGGTTATTTTTGGGCGCGGGTTTGCCCGCAGCCTATTTTTGGCACACGGAGGTGCCTCCGAAAGTCCCGCGCCATTCCGAGTCCGGCGGACGAAGTTGGCCAGCCCCACCCCCCAAGGCTATAGCCCACCCGTTTTTGTGGCCTTTTTCCGCTGGACGAACTTGGCGCCCCGGCCTTCTGGCTGTTATTTTTGGGTGTGGCTGTGCCCGCGGCCTATGTTTGGCACACGGAGGTGCCTCAAAAAATCTCGCGCCATTCCGAGTCCGGCGGACGAAGTGGGCCGGCCCAACCCCCCAAGGCTATAGCCCACCCGTTTTTGCGGCCTTTTTCCGCTGGATGAACTTGGCGCCCTGGCCTTCGGGCTGTTATTTCTGGGCGCGGCTTTGCCCACCGCCTATTTTTGGCACACGGAGGCCCCTCGTAAAGTCTCGCGCCATTCCGAGTCCTGCGGACGAAGTTGGCCAGCCCCACCCCCCAAGGCTATAGCCCACCCGTTTTTGTGGGCTTTTTTCCGCTGGACGAACTTGGCGCCCCGGCCTTCGGGCAGTTATTTTTAGGCGCGGCTGCGCCCGCGGCCTATTTTTGGCACACGGAGGTGCCTCGCAAAGTCTCGCGCCATTCCGAGTCCGGCGGACGAAGTTGGCCAGCCCCACCCCCCAAGCCTATAGCCCACCCGTTTTTGTGGCCTTTTTCCGCTGGACGAACTTGGCGCCCCGGCCATCGGGCGGTTATTTTTGGGCGCGGGTTTGCCCGCAGCCTATTTTTGGCACACGGAGGTGCCTCCGAAAGTCCCGCGCCATTCCGAGTCCGGCGGACGAAGTTGGCCAGCCCCACCCCCCAAGGCTATAGCCCACCCGTTTTTGTGGCCTTTTTCCGCTGGACGAACTTGGCGCCCCGCCCTTCTGGCTGTTATTTTTGGGCGCGGCTGTGCCCGCCCCCTAAGTTTGGCACACGGAGGTGCCTCGAAAAGTCTCGCGCCATTCCGAGTCCGGCGGACGAAGTTGGCCAGCCCTACCCCCCAAGGCTATAGCCCACCCGTTTTTATGGGCTTTTTCCGCTGGACGAACTTGGCGCCCCGGCCTTCGGGCAGTTATTTTTAGGTGCGGCTGCGCCCGCGGCCTATTTTTGGCACACGAAGGTGCCTCACAAAGTCTCGCGCCATTCCGAGTCCGGCGGACGAAGTTGGCCAGCCCCACCCCCCAAGCGTATAGCCCACCCGTTTTTGTGGCCTTTTTCCGCAGGACGAACTTGGCGCCACGGCCTTCGGGCGGTTATTTTTGGGCGCGGCTGCGTCCACGGCCTAATTTTGGCACACAGAGGTGCCTCGCAAAGTCTCGTACCATTCCGAGTCCGGCGGACGAAGTTGGCCAGCCCCACCCCCCAAGCCTACAGCCCACCCGTTTTTGTGGCCTTTTTCCGCTGGACGAACTTGGCGCCCCGGCCTTCCGGCGGTTATTTTTGGGCGCGGCTGTGCCCGCGGCCTATTTTTGGCACACGGAGGTGCCTTGAAAACTCTCGCGGCATTCCGAGTCCGGCGGACGAATTTGGCCAGCCCCACCCCCCAAGCCTATAGCCCACCCGTTTTTGCGGCCTTTTTCCGCTGGATGAACTTGGCGCCCCGGCCTTCGGGCAGTTATTTCTGGGTGCGGCTTTGCCCACCGCCTATTTTTGGCAAACGGAGGCCCCTCGCAAAGTCTCGCGCCATTCCGAGTCCTGCGGACGAAGTTGGCCAGCCCCACCCCCCAAGGCTATAGCCCACCCGTTTTTGTGGGCTTTTTTCCGCTGGACGAACTTGGCGCCCCGGCCTTCGGCGGTTATTTTTGGGCGCGGCTGTGCCCGCGGCCTATTTTTGGCACACGGAGGTGCCTTGAAAACTCTCGCGGCATTCCGAGTCCGGCGGACGAATTTGGCCAGCCCCACCCCCCAAGCCTATAGCCCACCCGTTTTTGCGGCCTTTTTCCGCTGGATGAACTTGGCGCCCCGGCCTTCGG
The DNA here is from genome assembly GCA_033242345.1 of Citrus unshiu. NCBI lineage: Eukaryota > Viridiplantae > Streptophyta > Magnoliopsida > Sapindales > Rutaceae > Citrus > Citrus unshiu. The sequence goes on from BTHF01000017.1 coordinate 80,753, forward strand.
TCGGTTATTTTTGGACGTCGTGGGCCTGCGGCCTATTTTTGGCACACGAAGGAGCCTCACAAAGTCTCGGTCCATTCCGAGTCCGGCGGACAAAGTTGGCCAGCCCCACCCCCCAAGGCTAGAGCCCACCCATTTTTGTGGCCTTTTTCCGCTGGACGAACTTGGCGCACCGGCCTTCGGGCGGTTATTTTATGGCGCGGCTGTGCCCGCGGCCTATTTTTGGCACACGGAGGCGCCTCGCAAAGACTCGCGCCATTCCGAGTCCGGCGGACGAAGTTGGCCAGCCCAACCCCGCAAGGCTATAGCCCACCCGTTTTTGTGGCCTTTTTCCGCTGGACGAACATGGCGCCCCGGCCTTCGTGCGGTTATTTTTGGGCGCGGCTGTGCCCGTGGCCTATTTTTTGCACACGGAGGCTGCTCGCAAAGTTTCGCGCCATTCCGAGTCCGGCGGACGAAGTCGGCCAGCCACACCCCCCAAGGCTATAGCCCACCCGTTTTTGTGGCCTTTTTCCGCTGGACGTACTTGGCGCCCCGGCCTTCGGGTGGTTACCCAATTTTTGGCACACGGAGGCCGTTCGCAAAGTCTCGCGCCATTCCGAGTCCGGCGGACGAAGTTGGACAGCCCCGCCTCCCAAGGCTATAGCCCACCCGTTTTTTTGGGCTTTTTCCGCTGGACGAACTTGGCGCCCCGGCCTTCGGGGGGTTATTTTTGGGTGCGGCTGTGCCCGCTTCCTATTTTTGGCACACGGAGGCCGCTCGCAAAGTCTCGCGCCATTCCGAGTCCGGCGGACGAAGTTGGCCAGCCCCACCCCCCAAGGCTAGCCCACCCGTTTTTGTGGCCTTTTTCCGCTGGACGAACTTGGCGCCCCGGCCTTCGGGCGGTTATTTTTGAGCGTGGCTGTGTCCACAGCCTATTTTTGGCACACGGAGGCCGCTCGCAAAGTCTCGTGCCATTCCGAGTCCGGCGGACGAAGTCGGCCAGCCCCACCCCCCCAAGGCTATAGCCCACCCGTTTTGTGTGGCCTTTTTCCGCTGGACGAACTTGGCGCCCCGGCCCTCCGGGCAGTTATTTTTGGGCGCGGCTGTGTCCGCGGCCTATTTTTGGCACGCGGAGGCCGCTCGCAAAGTCTCGCGCCATTCCGAGTCCGGCGGACGAAGTTGGCCAGCCCCACACCCCAATGCTATAGCCCACCCGCAGCCTATTTCCTGCACACGGAGGCCCCTCGCAAAGTGTCGCGCCATTCCGAGTCCGGCGGACGAAGTTGGCCAGCCCCCACACCCCAATGCTATAGCCCACCCGTTTTTGTGGCCTTTTTTCCGCTGGACGAACTTGGCGCTCCAGCCTTCGGGCGGTTATTTTTGGGCGTGGCTGTGCATGTGGCCTATTTTTGGCACACGGAGGTGCCTCGCAAAGTATCGCGCCAATCCGAGTCCGGCGGACGAAGTTGGTCAGCCCCACCCCCCAAGGCTATAGCCAACCGTTTTTGTGGGCTTTTTCCGCTGGACGAACTTGGCGCCCCGGCCTTCGGGCGGTTATTTTTGGGCGCTGCTGTGCCCGCGGCCTATTTTTTGCAATCGGAGGCACCTCGCAAAGTCTCGCGCCATTCCGAGTCCGGCGGATGAAGTTGGCCAGCCCCACCCCCCAAGGTTATAGCCCACCCGTTTTTGGGGCATTTTCCCGCTGGACGAACATGGCGCCCCGGCCTTCGGGCGGTTATTTGTGGGCGCGGCTGTGTCCGCGGCCTATTTTTGGCACACAGAGGCGCCTCGCAAAGTCTCGCGCCATTCCGAGTCCGGCGGACGAAGTCGGCCAGCCCCACCCCCCAAGGCTATAGCCAACCGTTTTTGTGGGCTTTTTCCGCTGGACGAACTTGGCGCCCCGGCCTTCGGGTGGTTATTTTTGGGCGCTGCTGTGCCCGCGGTCTATTTTTTGCAATCGGAGGCACCTCGCAAAGTCTCGCGCCATTCCGAGTCCGGCGGATGAAGTTGGCCAGCCCCACCCCCCAAGGTTATAGCCCACCCGTTTTTGGGGCATTTTCCCGCTGGACGAACATGGCGCCCCGGCCTTCGGGCGGTTATTTTTGGGCGCGGCTGTGTCCGCGGCCTATTTTTGGCACACAGAGGCACCTCGCAAAGTCTCGCGCCATTCCGAGTCCGGCGGACGAAGTCGGCCAGCCCCACCCCCCAAGGCTATAGCCCAACCGTTTTGTGTGGCCTTTTTCCGCTGGACTAACTTGGCGCCCCGGCCCTCCGGGCAGTTATTTTTGGGCGCGGCTGTGCCCGCGGCCTATTTTTGGCACACGGAGGCCGCTCGCAAAATCTCGCGCCATTCCGAGTCCGGCGGACGAAGTCGGCCAGCCCCACCCCCCAAGGCTATAGCCCACCCGTTTTGTGTGGCCTTTTTCCGCTGGACGAACTTGGCGCCCCGGCCCTCCGGGCAGTTATTTTTGGGCGCGGCTGTGCCCGTGGCCTATTTTCGGCACACGGAGGCCGTTCGCAAAGTCTCGCGCCATTCCGAGTCCGGCGGATGAAGTTGGCCCGCCCCACCCCCCAAGCCTATAGCCCACCCGTTTTTGTGGCCTTTTTCCGCTGGACGAACTTGGCGCCCGGCCTTCGGGCGGTTATTTTTGGGAGCGTCTGTGCCCACAGCCTATTTTGGGCACACAGAGGCCGCTCGCAAAGTCTCGCGCCATTCCGAGTCCGGCGGACGAAGTTGGCCAGCCCCACCCCCCAAGGCTATAGCCCACCCGTTTTTGTGGCCTTTTTCCGCTGGACGAACTTGGCGCCCCGGCCTTCGGGCGGTTATTTTTGGGCGCGGCTGTGCCCGCAGCCTATTTTTGGCACACGGAGGCACCTCGCAAAGTCTCGCGCCATTCCGAGTCCGGCGGACGAAGTTCGCCGGCCCCACCCCCCAATGCTATAGCCCACCCGTTTTTGTGGCCTTTTTCCGCTGGACGAACTTGACGCCCCGGCTTTCGGGCGGTGATTTTTGGCCACGGCTGTGCCCGCGGCCTATTTTTGGCACACGGAGGCACCTCGCAAAGTCTCGCGCCATTCCGAGTCCGGCGGACGAAGTTCGCTGGCCCCACCCCCCAATGCTATAGCCCACCCGTTTTTGTGGCCTTTTTCCGCTGGACGAACTTGACGCCCCGGCTTTCGGGCGGTGATTTTTGGGTACGGCTATTGCCCGCAGCCTATTTTTGGCACACGGAGGCACCTCGCAAAGTCTCGCGCCATTCCGAGTCCAGCGGACGAAGTTGGCCAGCCCCACCCCCGAAGGTTATAGCCCACCCGTTTTTGGGGCATTTTCCCGCTGGACGAACATGGCGCCCCGGCCTTCGGGCGGTTATTTTTGGGCGTGGCTGTGTCCGCGGCCTATTTTTGGCACACAGAGGTGCCTTGCAAAGTCTCGCGCCATTCCGAGTCCGGCGGACGAAGTTGGCCAGCCCCACCCCCCAAGGCTATAGCCCACCCGTTTTTGTGGCCTTTTTCCGCTGGACGAACTTGGCGCCCCGGCCTTCGGGCGGTTATTTTTGGGCGCGGCTTTGCCCGCAGCCTATATTTGGGGACACGGAGGCACCTCCCAAAGTCTCGCGCCATTCCGAGTCCGGCGGACGAAGTCGGCCAGCCCCACCCCCCCAAGGCTATAGCCCACCCGTTTTTGGGGCATTTTCCCGCTGGACGAACATGGCGCCCCGGCCTTCGGGCGGTTATTTTTGGGCGTGGCTGTGTCCGCGGCCTATTTTTGGTACACAGAGGTGCCTTGCAAAGTCTCGCGCCATTCCGAGTCCGGCGGACGAAGTTGGCCAGCCCCACCGCCCAAGGCTATAGCCCAACCGTTTTTGTGGCCTTTTTCCGCTGCACGAACTTGGCGCCCCGGCCTTCGGGCGGTTATTTTTGGGCGCGGCTGTGCCCGCAGCCTATTTTTGGCACACAGAGGCACCTCGCAAAGTCTCGCGCCATTCCGAGTCCGGCGGACGAAGTTGGCCAGCCCCGCCCCCCAAGGCTATAGCCAACCGTTTTTGTGGGCTTTTTCCGCTGGACGAACTTGGCGCCCCGGCCTTCGGGCGGTTATTTTTGGGCGCCGCTGTGCCCGCGGCCTATTTTTGGCACACGGAGGTGCCTCACAAAGTCTCGCGCCATTCCGAGTCCGGCGGACGAAGTTGGCCAACCCCACCCCCCAAGGCTTTATCGCACCCGTTTTTGTGGCCTTTTTCAGCTGGACAAACTTGGCGCCCGGGCCTTCGGGCTGTTAATTTTGGGCGCGCCTTTGCCCACGACCTATTTGTGGCACACGGAGGCACCTCGCAAAGTCTCGCGCCATTCCGAGTCCGGCGGACGAAGTTCGCCGGCCCCACCCCCCAATGCTATAGCCCACCCGTTTTTGTGGCCTTTTTCAGCTGGACGAACTTGGCGCCCCGGCCTTCGGGCGGTTATTTTTGGGCGCGGCTGTGCCCGCAGCCTATTTTTGGCACACAGAGGCACCTCGCAAAGTCTCGCGCCATTCCGAGTCCGGCGGACGAAGTTGGCCAGCCCCGCCCCCCAAGGCTATAGCCAACCGTTTTTGTGGGCTTTTTCCGCTGGACGAACTTGGCGCCCCGGCCTTCGGGCCGTTAAGTTTTGGGCGCGCCTGTGTCCACGGCCTATTTTTGGCACACGGAGCTGCCTCACAAAGTCTCGTGCCATTCCGAGTCCAGCGGACGAACTTGGCCAGCCCCACCCCCCAAGGCTATAGCCCACCCGTTTTTGTGGCCTTTTTCCGCTGGACGAACTTGGCGCCCCGGCCTTCGGGCGGTTATTTTTGAGCGTGGCTGTGTCCGCGGCCTATTTTTGGCACACGGAGGCCGCTCGCAAAGTGTCGCGCCATTCCGAGTCCGGCGGATGAAGTCGGCCAGCCCCACCCCCCAAGGCTATAGCCCACCCGTTTTGTGTGGCCTTTTTCCGCTGGACGAACTTGGCGCCCCGGCCCTCCGGGCCGTTATTTTTGGGAGAGGCTGTGCCCGCGGCCTATTTTTGGCACACGGAGGCCGCTCGCAAAATCTCGCGCCATTCCGAGTCCGGCGGACGAAGTTGTCCCGCCCCACCCCCCAAGGCTATAGCCCACCCGTTTTTGTGGCCTTTTTCCGCTGGACGAACTTGGCGCCCCGGCCTTCGGGCGGTTATTTTTGGGCGCGGCTGTGCCCGCGGCCTATTTCTGGCACACGGAGGCCGGTCGCAAAGTCTCGCGCCATTCCGAGTCCGGCGGACGAAGTTGGGCAGCCCCACCCCCCAAGGCTATAGCCCACCCGTTTTTGTGGCCTTTTTCCGCTGGACGAACTTGGCGCCCCGGCCTTCGGGTGGTTATTTTTGGGTGCGGCTGTGCCCGCGGCCTATTGTTTGCACATGGAGGCCGCTCGCAAAGTCTCGCGCCATTCCGAGTCCGGCGGTCGAAGTTGGCCAGCCCCACCCCCCAAGGCTATAGCCCACCCATTTTTGTGGCCTTTTTCCGCTGGGCGAACTTGGCGCCCCGGCCTTTGGGCTGTTATTTTTGGGTGCGGCTTCGACCGCGGCCTATTCTTGGCTCATGGAGGACCCTCACAAAGTCTCGCGGCATTCTGAGTCCGGCGGACGAAGTTGGCAAGCCCCACCCCCCAAGGCTAGAGCCCACCCGTTTTTTTGGCCTTTTTCCGCTGGACGAACTTGGCGCCCCGGCCTTCGGGCGGTTATTTTTGGGCACGGCTTTGTCCGCGGCCTAGTTTTGGCTTACGGAGGCCCCTCACAAAGTCTCGCGGCATTCCGAGTCGGGCGGACAAAGTAGACCAGCCCCACCCCCCAAGGCTATAGCCCACCCGTTTTTTTGGCCTTTTTCCGCTGGACGAACTTGGCGCCCCGGCCTTCGGGCGGTTATTTTTGTGTGCGGCTTTGCCCGCGGCCTATTCTTTGCTCAAGGAGGCCCCTCGCAAAGTCTCGCGGGATTCCGAGTCCGGCGGACGAAGTTGGCCAGCCCCACCCCCCAAGGCTATAGCCCACCCGTTTTTGTGGCCTTGTTCCGCTGGACGAACTTGGCGCCCCGGCCTTCGGGCGGTTGTTTTTGGGTGCGGCTTTGTCCGCGGCCTATTTTTGGCTCACGGAGGTCCCTCGCAAAGTCTCGCGGCATTCCGAGTCCGGCGGACGAAGTCGGCCAGCCCCACCCCCCAAGGCTATAGCCCACCCGTTTTTATGGCCTTTTTCCGCTGGACGAACTTGGCGCCCCGGCCTTACGGGCGGTTATTTTTGGGTGCGGCTTCGACCGCGGCCTATTCTTGGCTCACGGAGGACCCTCACAAAGTCTCGCGGCATTCCGAGTCCGGCGGACGAAGTGGGCCAGCCCCACCCCCCCAAGGCTATAGCCCACCCGTTTTTGTGGCCTTGTTCCGCTGGACGAACATGGCGCCCCGGCTTTCGGGCGGTTATTTTTGGGTGCGGCTTTGCCCGCGGCCTAGTTTTGGCTCACGGAGGCCCCTCGCAAAGTCTCGCGGCATTCCGAGTCCGGCGGACGAAGTCGGCCAGCCCCACCCCCCAAGGCTATAGCCCACCCGTTTTTATGGCCTTTTTCCGCTGGACGAACTTGGCGCCCCGGCCTTCGGGCGGTTATTTTTGGGGTATGGCTTCGTCCGCGGCCTATTCTTGGCTCACGGAGGACCCTCACAAAGTCTCACGGCATTCCGAGTCCAGCGGACGAAGTTGGCGAGCCCCACCCCCCAAGGCTATATCCCACCCGTTTTTGTGGCCTTTTTCCGCTGGACGAACTTGGCGCCCTGGCCTTCGGGCGGTTATTTTTGGGCGCGGCTTGGTACGCGGCCTAGTTTTGGCTTACGGAGGCCCCTCGCAATGGCTCGCGGTATTCCGAGTCGGGCGGACAAAGTAGACCAGCCCCACCCCCCAAGGCTTTAGCCCACCCGTTTTTGTGGCCTTTTTCCGCTGGTCGAACGTGGCGACCCGGCCTTCGGGCGGTTATTTTTGGGCGCGGCTTTGCCGCGGCCTATTTTTGGCACGTGGAAGCCCCTCGCAAAGTGTCGCGGCATTCCGAATCCGGCGGACGAAGTTGGCCTGCCCCACCCCCCCAAGGCTATAGCCCACCCGTTTTTGGGGCCTTTTTCCGCTGGACGAACATGGAGCCCCGGCCTTCGGGAGGTTATTTTTGGGTACGAGTTTGCCCGTGGCCTATTTTTGGCACACGGAGGCCCCTTGCAAAGTCTCGCGGCATTCCGAGTCCGGCGGACGAAGTTGGCCAGCCCCACCCCCCAAGGCTATAGCCCAACCGTTTTTCTGGCCTTTTTCCGCTGGACGAACTTGTTGCCCCGGCCTTCGGGCAGTTATTTTTGGAAGCGGCTTTGTCCGCGGCCTATTTTTGGCACACGGAGGCCCCTCGCAAAGTCTCGCGGCATTTCGAGTCCGGCGGACGAAGTGGGGCCAGCCCCACCTCCCAAGGCTATAGCCCACCCGTTTTTTGTGGGCCTTTTTCCGCTGGACGAACTTGACGTCACGGCCTTCGGGCTGTTATTATTGGGCGCGGCTTTCCCCGCTGCCTATTTTGGCAAAAGGAGGCCCCTCGCAAAGTCTCGCGGCATTCCGAGTCCGGCAGACGAAGTTGGCCAGCCCCACCCCCCAAGGCTATAGCCCACCCGTTTTTATGGCATTTTTCCGCTGGACGAACTTGGCGCCCCGGCCTTCGGGCGGTTATTTTTGGGCACGGCTCTGCATGCGGGCCTATTTTTGGCACACGGAGGCCCCTCGCAAAGTCTCGCGGCATTCCGAGTCCGGCGGACGAAGTGGGCCAGCCCCACCCCCCAAGGCTATAGCCCACACGTTTTTGTGGCCTTTTTCCGCTGGACGAACTTGGCGCCCCGGCCTTCGGGCGGTTATTTTTGGGCGCGGCTATGCCCGCGGCCTATTTTGGCACACGGAGGTCGCTCACAAAGTCTCGCGCCATTCTCTGTCCGGCGGACGAAGTTGGCCAGCCCCACCCCCCAAGGCTATAGCCCACCCGTTTTGTGTGGCCTTTTTCCGCTGGACGAACTTGGCGCCCTGGCCTTCGGGCTGTTAGTTTTGGGCGCGGCCATGCCCACGGCCTATTTTTTGGCACACGGAGGCCGCTCGCAAAGTCTCGCACCATTCCGAGTCCGGCGGACGAAGTTGGCCAGCCCCACCCCCCAAGGCTATATCCCACCCGTTTTTGTGGCCTTTTTCCGCTGGACGAACTTGGCGCCCCGGCCTTCGGGCGGTTATTTTTGGGCGCGGCTGTGCCAGCGGGCCTATTTTTGGCACACGGAGGCCGCTCGCAAAGTCTCGCGCCATTCCGAGTCCGGCGGACGAAGTTGGCCAGCCCAAGCCCCCAAGGCTATAGCCCACCCGTTTTTGTGGCCTTTTTCCGCTGGACGAACTTGGCGCCCCGGCCCTTCGGGCGGTTATTTTTGGGCGCGGCTGTGCCCGCGGCCTATTTTTGGCACACGAAGGCCGCTCGCAAAGTCTCGCGCTATTCCGAGTCCGGCGGACGAAGTCGGCAGCCCCCAGCCCCCAAGGCAATAGCCCACCCGTTTTTGTGGCCTTTTTCCGCTGGACGAACTCTGCGCCCCGGCCTTCGGGCGGTTATTTTTGGGCGCGGCTGTGCCCGCGGTCTATTTTTGGCACATGGAGGCCCTCGCAAAGTCTCGCGCCATTCCGAGTCCGGCGGACGAAGTCGGCCAGCCCCACCCCCCAAGGCTATAGCCCACCCGTTTTGTGTGACCTTTTTCCGCTGGACGAACTTGGCGTCCCGGCCTGTCGGGCGGTTATTTTTTGTGCGCGGCTGTGTCCGCGGCCTATTTTTGGCACACGGAGGCAGCTCGCAAAGTCTCGCGCCATTCCGAGTCCATCGGACGAAGTTGGGCAGCCCCACCCCCCAAGGCTATAGCCCACCCGTTTTTGTGGCCTTTTTCCGCTGGACGAACTTGGCGCCCCCGGCCTTCGGGCAGTTATTTTTGGGCGCGGCTGTGCCCGCTGCCTATTTTTTGCACACGGAGGCCGCTCGCAAAGTCTCGTGCCATTCCGAATACGGCGGACGAAGTTGGCCAGCCCCACCCCCCAAGGCTATAGCCCACCCGTTTTTGTGGCCTTTTTTCCGCTGGACGAACTTGGCGCCCCGGCCTTCGGCGGTTATTTTTGGGCACGGCTGTGCCCGCAGCCTATTTTTGGCACACGGAGGCCCCTCGCAAAGTCTCGCGGCATTCCGAGTCCGGTGAACGAAGTTGGCCAGCCCCACCCCCCCGAGGCTACAGCCCACCCGCTCTTGTGGCCTTTTTTCCGCTGGACGAACTTGGCGCCCCGGCCTTCGGGCGGTTATTTTTGGGTGCAGCTTTGTCCGCGGACTTTTTTTGGCACACGGAGGCTGCTCGCAAAGTCTCGCTCCATTCCGAGTCCGGCGGACGAAGTTGGGCAGCCCCCCCTCCCCCCCCCAAGGCTATAGCCCACCCGTTTTTGTGGCCTTTTTCCGCTGGACGAACTTGGCGCCCCGGCCTTCGGGTGGTTATTTTTGGGTGCGGCTGTGCCCGCTGCCTATTTTTGGCACACGGAGGCCGCTCGCAAAGTCTCGTGCCGTTCCGAGTACGGCGGACGAAGTTGGTCAGCCCCACCCCCCAAGGCTATAGCCCACCCGTTTTTGTGGCCTTTTTCCGCTGGACGAACAAAGCGCCCCGGCGTTCGGGAGGTTATTTTTTGGCGCGGCTCTGCCCGCGGCCTATTTTTGGCACACGGAGGCCCCTCGCAAAGTCTCGCGGCATTCCGATTCCGGCGGACGAAGTGGGCCAGCCCCACCCCCCGAGGCTATAGCCCACCCGTTTTTGTGGCCTTTTTCCGCTGGACGAACTTGGCGGCCCGGCCTTCGGGCGGTTATTTTCTGGCGCGGCTTTGACCGCGGCCTATTTTTGGCACACGGAGGCCCCTCGCAAAGTCTCGCGGCATTCCAAGTCCGGCGGACGAAGTGGGCCAGCCCCACCCCCCAAGGCTATAGCCCACCCGTTTTTGTGGCCTTTTTCCGCTGGACGAACATGGCGCCCCGGCCTTCGGGCGGTTATTTTTGGGCGCAGCTGTGCACGCGGCCTATTTTTGGCACACGGAGGAGCCTGGCAAAGTCTCGCGCCATTCCGACTCCGGCGGACGAAGTCGGCCAGCCCCATCCCCCAAGGCTATAGCCCACCCGTTTTTGTGGCCTTTTTCCGCTGGACGAACTTGGCGCCCCCAGCCTTCGGGCTGTTATTTTTTGGCGCGGCTTTGCCCGAGGTCCAATTTTGGCACACGAGGCCCCTCGAAAAGTCTCGCGGCATTCCGAGTCCGGCGGATGAAGTCGGCCAGCCCCATCCCCCAAGGCTATAGCCCACCCATTTTTGTGGCCTTTTTCCGCTGGACGAACATGGCGCCCCGGCCTTCGGGCGGTTATGTTTGGGCGCGGCTTTGCCTGCGGCCTATTTTTGGTACACGGAGGCCCCTCGCAAAGTCTCGCGGCATTTCGAGTCCGGCGGACGAAGTGGGCCAGCCCCACCCCCCAAGGCTATAGCCCACCCGTTTTTGTGGCCTTTTTCCGCTGGACGAACTTGGCGCCCCGGTCTTCGGGTGGTTATTTTTGGGCGCGGCTCTGCCTGCGGCCTATTTTTGGGACACGGAGGCCCCTCGAAAGTCTCGCGGCATTCCGAGTCCTGCGGATGAAGTTGGCCAGCCCCACCCCCCGAGGCTATAGCCCACCCGTTTTTGTGGCCTTTTTCCGCTGGACGAACTTGGCGCCCCGGCCTTCGGGCAGTTATTTTTGGGCGCGGCTTTGCCCGCTGCCTATATTTGGCACAAGGAGGCCCCTCGCAAAGTCTCGGGGCATTCCGAGTCCGGCAGACGAAGTTGGCCAGCCCCACCCCCCAAAGCTATAGCCCAGCCGTTTTTGTGGCCTTTTTCCTCTGGACGAACTTGGCGCCCCGGCCTTCGGGCGGTTATTTTTGGGCGCGGCTTTGCCCGTGGCCTATTTTTGGCACACGGAGGCCCCTCGCAAAGTCTCGCGGCATTCCGAGTCCGGCGGACGAAGATGGCCAGCCCCACCCCCAAGGCTATAGCCCACCCGTTTTTCTGGCCTTTTTCCGCTGGACGAACTTGGCGCCCCGGCCTTCGGGCGGTTATGTTTGGGCGCGGCTTTGCCCGCGGCCTACTTTTGGCACACGGAAGCTCCTCGCAAAGTCTCGCGGCATTCCGAATCCTGCGGACGAAGTTGGCCAGCCCCACCCCCCAAGGCTATAGCCCACCCGTTTTTGTGGCCTTTTTCCGCTGGACGAACTTGGCGCGCCGGCTTCGCGCGGTTATTTTTGGGGGCGGCTTTGCCCGCAGCATATTTTTGGCACACGGAGGCCCCTCGCAAAGTCTCGCGGCATTCCGAGTCCGGCGGACGAAGTGGGCCAGCCCCACCCCCCAAGGCTATAGCCCACCCGTTTTTGTGGCCTTTTTCCGCTGGACGAACTTGGCGCCCCAGCCTTCGGGCTGTTATTTTTTGGCGCGGCTTTGCCCGAGGTCCAATTTTGGCACACGAGGCCCCTCGAAAAGTCTCGCGGCATTCCGAGTCCGGCGGATGAAGTTGGCCAGCCCCCACCCCCAAGGCTATAGCCCACCCGTTTTTGTGGCCTTTTTCCGCTGCACGAACTTGGCGCGCCCCGCTCTTCGGGCTGTTATTTTTGGGCGCGGCTTTGCCCGCTGCCTATTTTTCGCACACGGAGGCCCCTCGAAAGGTCTCGCGGCATTCCGAGTCCGGCGGATGAAGTTGGCCAGCCCCACCCCCCAAGGCTATAGCCCACCCGTTTTTGTGGCCTTTTTCCGCTGGACGAACTTGGCGCCCCGGCCTTCGGGCTGTTATTTTTGTGCGCGGCTTTGCCCGCTGCCTATTTTTGGCACAAGGAGGCACCTCGTAAAGTCTCGCGGCATTCCGAGTCCGGCAGACGAAGTTGGCCAGCCCCACCCCCCAAAGCTATAGCCCACCCGTTTTTGTGGCCTTTTTCCTCTGGACGAACTTGGCGCCCCAGCCTTCGGGCTGTTATTTTTGTGCGCGGCTTTGCCCGCTGCCTATTTTTGGCACAAGGAGGCACCTCGTAAAGTCTCGCGGCATTCCGAGTCCGGCGGACGAAGTTGGCCAGCCCCACCCCCCAAAGCTATAGCCCACCCGTTTTTGTGGCCTTTTTCCGCTGGACGAACTTGGCGCCCCGCTCTTCGGGCTGTTATTTTTGGGCGCGGCTTTGCCCGCTGCCTATTTTTCGCACACGGAGGCGCCTCGTAAAGTCTCGCGCCATTCCGAGTCCGGCGAAGGAAGTCGGCCAGCCCCACCCCCCAAGGCTATAGCCCACCCGTTTTTTTGGGTTTTTCCGGCGGACGAACTTGGCGCCCCGGCCTTCGGGCAGTTATTTTTGGGCGTGGCTGTGCCCGCGGCCTATTTTTGGCACACGGAGGCGCCTCGCAAAGTCTCGCTCCATTCCGAGTCCGGCGGACGAAGTGGGCCAGCCCCACCCCCCAAGGCTATAGCCCACCCGTTTTTGTGGCCTTTTTCCGCTGGACGAACTTGGCGCCCCAGCCTTCGGGCTGTTATTTTTTGGCGCGGCTTTGCCCGAGGTCCAATTTTGGCACACGAGGCCCCTCGAAAAGTCTCGCGGCATTCCGAGTCCGGCGGATGAAGTTGGCCAGCCCCACCCCCAAGGCTATAGCCCACCCGTTTTTGTGGCCTTTTTCCGCTGCACGAACTTGGCGCGCCCCGCTCTTCGGGCTGTTATTTTTGGGCGCGGCTTTGCCCGCTGCCTATTTTTCGCACACGGAGGCCCCTCGAAAGGTCTCGCGGCATTCCGAGTCCGGCGGATGAAGTTGGCCAGCCCCACCCCCCAAGGCTATAGCCCACCCGTTTTTGTGGCCTTTTTCCGCTGGACGAACTTGGCGCCCCGGCCTTCGGGCTGTTATTTTTGTGCGCGGCTTTGCCCGCTGCCTATTTTTGGCACAAGGAGGCACCTCGTAAAGTCTCGCGGCATTCCGAGTCCGGCAGACGAAGTTGGCCAGCCCCACCCCCCCAAAGCTATAACCCACCCGTTTTTGTGGCCTTTTTCCTCTGGACGAACTTGGCGCCCCGGCCTTCGGGCTGTTATTTTTGTGCGCGGCTTTGCCCGCTGCCTATTTTTGGCACAAGGAGGCACCTCGTAAAGTCTCGCGGCAGTCCGAGTCCGGCGGACGAAGTTGGCCAGCCCCACCCCCCAAAGCTATAGCCGACCCGTTTTTGTGGCCTTTTTCCGCTGGACGAACTTGGCGCCCCGGCCTTCGGGTGGTTATTTTTATGCGCGGCTGCGGCCGCGGCCTATTTTTGGCACACGGAGGCGTCTCGCAAAGCCTCGCGCCATTCCGTGTCCAGCGGACGAAGTGGGCCAGCCCCAGCCCCGAAGGCTATAGCCCACCCATTTTTGTGGCCTTTTTCCGCTGGACGAACTTGGCGCCCCGGCCTTCGGGCGGTTATTTTTCGTCGCGGTTTTGTCCGCGGCCTATTTTTGGCACACGGAGGCGCCTCGTAAAGTCTCGCTCCATTCCGAGTCCGGCGGACGAAGTTGGCCAGCCCCACCCCGCAAGGCTATAGCCCACCCGTTTTTATGGCCTTTTTCCGCTGGACGAACTTGGCGCCCCGGCCTTCGGGTGGTTATTTTTGTGCGCGGCTGTGCCCACGGCCTAGTTTTGGCACACGGAGGTGCCTCGTAAAGTCTCGCGCCATTCCGAGTCCGGCGGACGAAGTTGGCCAGCCCCACCCCCCAAAGCTATAGCCGACCCGTTTTTGTGGCCTTTTTCCGCTGGACGAACTTGGCGCCCCGCTCTTCGGGCTGTTATTTTTGGGCGCGGCTTTGCCCGCTGCCTATTTTTCGCACACGGAGGCGCCTCGTAAAGTCTCGCACCATTCCGAGTCCGGCGAAGGAAGTCGGCCAGCCCCACCCCCCAAAGCTATAGCCCACCCGTTTTTTTGGGCTTTTTCCGGCGGACGAACTTGGCGCCCCGGCCTTCGGGCAGATATTTTTGGGCGTGGCTGTGCCCGCGGCCTATTTTTGGCACACGGAGGCGCCTCGCAAAGTCTCGCTCCATTCCGAGTCCGGCGGACGAAGTTGGCCAGCCCCACCCCGCAAGGCTATAGCCCACCCGTTTTTATGGCCTTTTTCCGCTGGACGAACTTGGCGCCCCGGCCTTCGGGTGGTTATTTTTGTGCGCGGCTGTGCCCACGGCCTAGTTTTGGCACACGGAGGTGCCTCGTAAAGTCTCGCGCCATTCCGAGTCCGGCGGACGAAGTGGGCCAGCCACAACCCCCAGGGCTATAGCCCACCCGTTTTTGTGGCCTTTTTCTGATGGACGAACTTGGCGCCCCGGCCTTCGGGCAGTTATTTTTGGGCGCGGCTGTGTCCATGGCCTATTTTTGGCACACGGAGGCGCCTTGCAAAGTCTCGCGCCATTCCGAGTCCGGCGGACGAAGTGGGCCAGCCCCAGCCCCGAAGGCTATAGCCCACCCATTTTTGTGGCCTTTTTCCGCTGGACGAACTTGGCGCCCCGGCCTTCGGGCGGTTATTTTTCGTCGCGGTTTTGTCCGCGGCCTATTTTTGGCACACGGAGGCGCCTCGTAAAGTCTCGCGCCATTCCGAGTCCGGCGAAGGAAGTCGGCCAGCCCCACCCCCCAAGGCTATAGCCCACCCATTTTTTTGGGCTTTTTCCGGCGGACGAACTTGGCGCCCCGGCCTTCGGGCGGTTATTTTTGGGCGCGGCTCTGTCCACGGCCTATTTTTGGCACACGGAGGCCCCTCGCAAAGTCTCGCGGCATTCCGAGTCCGGCGGACGAAGTTGGCCAGCCCCACCCCCCAAGGCTATAGCCCACCCGTTTTTGTGGCTTTTTTCCGCTGGACGAACTTGGCGCCCCAGTCTTCGGGCGGTTATTTTTGTGCGCGGCTGTGCCCACGGCCTAGTTTTAGCACACGGAGGTGCCTCGCAAAGTCTCGCGCCATTCCGAGTCCGGCGGACGAAGTTGGCCAGCCACACCCCCCAAGGCTATAGCCCACCCGTTTTTGTGGCCTTTTTCTGATGGACGAACTTGGCGCCCCGGTCTTTGGGCAGTTATTTTTGGGCGCGGCTGTGTCCATGGCCTATTTTTGGCACACGGAGGCGCCTTGCAAAGTCTCGCGCCATTCCGAGTCCGGCGGACGAAGTTGGCCAGCCCCACCCCCGAAGGCTATAGCCCAACCATTTTTGTGGCCTTTTTCCGCTGGACGAACTTGGCGCCCCGGCCTTCGGGCGGTTATTTTTCGGCGCGGTTTTGTCTGCGGCCTATTTTTGGCACACGGAGGCGCCTCGTAAAGTCTCGCGCCATTCCGAGTCCGGCGAACGAAGTTGGCCAGCCCCACCCCCCAAGGCTAAAGCCCACCCGTTTTTTTGGGCTTTTTCCGGCGGACGAACTTGGCGCCCCGGCCTTCGGGTGGTTATTTTTATGCGCGGCTGCGGCCGCGGCCTATTTTTGGCACACGGAGGCGCCTCGCAAAGCCTCGCTCCATTCCGAGTCCGGCGGACGAAGTTGGCCAGCCCCACCCCCCAAGGCTATAGCCCACCCGTTTTTATGGCCTTTTTCCGCTGGACGAACTTGGCGCCCCGGCCTTCGGGTGGTTATTTTTGTGCGCGGCTGTGCCCACGGCCTAGTTTTGGCACACGGAGGTGCCTCGTAAAGTCTCGCGCCATTCCGAGTCCGGCGGACGAAGTTTGCCAGCCCCACCCCCCTAGGCTATAGCCCACCCGTTTTTGTGGCCTTTTTCCGCTGGACGAACTTGGCGCCCCAGTCTTCGGGCGGTTATTTTTGTGCGCGGCTGTGCCCACGGCCTAGTTTTGGCACACGGAGGTGCCTCGCAAAGTCTCGCGCCATTCCGAGTCCGGCGGACGAAGTTGGCCAGCCACACCCCCCAAGGCTATAGCCCACCCGTTTTTGTGGCCTTTTTCTGATGGACGAACTTGGCGCCCCGGTCTTTGGGCAGTTATTTTTGGGCGCGGCTGTGTCCATGGCCTATTTTTGGCACACGGAGGCGCCTTGCAAAGTCTCGCGCCATTCCGAGTCCGGCGGACGAAGTTGGCCAGCCCCACCCCCGAAGGCTATAGCCCACCCATTTTTGTGGCCTTTTCCCGCTGGACGAACTTGGCGCCCCGGCCTTCGGGCGGTTATTTTTCGGCGCGGTTTTGTCTGCGGCCTATTTTTGGCACACGGAGGCGCCTCGTAAAGTCTCGCGCCATTCCGAGTCCGGCGAAGGAAGTTGGCCAGCCCCACCCCCCAAGGCTATAGCCCACCCGTTTTTTTGGGCTTTTTCCGGCGGACGAACTTGGCGCCCCGGCCTTCGGGCGGTTATTTTTGGACGCGGCTGTGCCCGCGGCCTATTTTTGGCACACGGAGGCGCCTCGCAAAGCCTCGCTCCATTCCGAGTCCGGCGGACGAAGTTGGCCAGCCCCACCCCCCAAGGCTATAGCCCACCCGTTTTTATGGCCTTTTTCCGCTGGACGAACTTGGCGCCCCGGCCTTCGGGTGGTTATTTTTTGTGCGCGGCTGTGCCCACGGCCTAGTTTTGGCACACGGAGGTGCCTCGTAAAGTCTCGCGCCATTCCGAGTCCGGCGGACGAAGTTTGCCAGCCCCACCCCCCTAGGCTATAGCCCACCCGTTTTTGTGGCCTTTTTCCGCTGGACGAACTTGGCGCCCCAGTCTTCGGGCGGTTATTTTTGTGCGCGGCCACGCCTGCGGCCTATTTTTGGACCACGGAGGCACCTCGCAAAGTCTCGCGCCATTCCGAGTCCGGCGGACGAAGTTGGCCAGCCCCACCCCCCAAGGCTATAGCCCACCCGTTTTTGTGGGCTTTTTCCGCTGGACGAACTTGTCGCCCCAGCCTTCGGCTGGTTATTTTTGGGCGCGGCTATACGCGCGGCCTATTTTTGGCACATGGAGGGGCCTCGCAAAGCCTCGCGCCATTCAGAGTCCGGCGGACGAAGTTGGCCAGCCCCCACCCCCCAAGGCTATAGCCCACCCATTTTTATGGCCTTTTTCCGCTGGACGAACTTGGCGCCCCAGCCTTCGGGTGGTTATTTTTGTGCGCGGCTGTACCCACGGCCTAGTTTTGGCACACGGAGGTGCCTCGCAAAGTCTCGCGCCATTCCGAGTCCGGCGGACGAAGTTGGCCAGCCACACCCCCCAAGGCTATAGCCCACCCCGTTTTTGTGGCCTTTTTCTGATGGACGAACTTGGCGCCCCGGCCTTCGGGCAGTTATTTTTGGGCACGGCTTTGCCTATGGCCTATTTTTGGCACACGGAGGCGCCTTGCAAAGTCTCGCACCATTCCGAGTCCGGCTGACGAAGTTGGCCAGCCCCACTCCCCAAGGCTATAGCTCACCCGTTT
The DNA here is from genome assembly GCA_033242345.1 of Citrus unshiu. Taxonomy (NCBI): domain Eukaryota; kingdom Viridiplantae; phylum Streptophyta; class Magnoliopsida; order Sapindales; family Rutaceae; genus Citrus; species Citrus unshiu. The sequence goes on from BTHF01000017.1 coordinate 98,192, forward strand.
TTGTGGTCTTTTTCCGCTGGACGAACTTGGCGCCCCGGCCTTCGGGCGGTTATTTTTTGGCGCGGCTGTGCCCGCGGCCTATTTTTGCCACACGGAGGCACCTGACAAAGTCCCGTGCCATTCCGAGTCCGGCGGGCGAAGTTGGCCAGCCCCACACCCCAAGGCTATAGCCCACCTGTTTTTGTGGCCTTTTTCCGCTGGACGAACTTGGGGCCCCGGACTTCGAGTGGTTATTTTTGTGCGCGGCTGCGCCCGCGGCCTATTTTTGGCACACGGAGTCATCTCGCAAAGCCTCGCGCCATTCCGTGTCCGGCGGACGAAGTTGGCCAGCCCCACCCCCCAAGGCTATAGGCCACCCGTTTTTGTGGGCTTTTTCCGCTGGACGAACTTGGCGCCCCGGCCTTCGGGCGGTTATTTTTGGCCGCGGCTGTGCACGCGTCCTAATTTTGGCACATGGAGGCGCCTCGCAAAGTCTCACGCCATTCCGAGTCCGGCGGACGAAGTGGGCCAGCCCCACCCGCCAAGGCTATAGCCCACCCGTTTTTGTGGGCTTTTTCCGCTGGACGAACTTGGCCCCCCCGCCATCGGGCGGTTATTCTTGGAGGCGGCTGTGCCCGCGGCCTATTTTTGGCACACGGAGGTGCCTCGCAAAGTCTCGCGCCATTCCGAGTCCGGCGGACGAAGTTGGCCAACCCCAGCCCCCAAGGCTATAGCCCACCCGTTTTTGTGGGCTTTTCCGCTGGACGAACTTGGCGCTCCGGCCTTCGGGCTGTTATTTTTGGGCGCGGCTGTGCCCGCGACCTATTTTTGGCACATGGAGTTGCCTCGGAAAGTCTCGCGCCATTTCGAGTCCGGCGGACGAAGTCGGCCAGCCCCACCCCCCCAAGGCTATAGCCCACCCGTTTTTGTGGGCTTTTTCCGCTGGACGAAATTGGCGCTCCAGCCTTCGGGCTGTTATTTTTGGGAGCGGCTGTGCCCGCGACCTATTTTTGGCAGATGGAGGTGCCTCGCAAAGTCTCGCACCATTCCGAGTCCGGCTGACGAAGTTGCCCAGCCCCACTCCCCAAGGCTATAGCGCACCCGTTTTTGTGGTCTTTTTCCGCTGGACGAACTTGGCGCCCCGGCCTTCGGGCGGTTATTTTTTGGCGCGGCTGTTCCCGCGGCTTATTTTTGCCACACGGAGGCACCTCGCAAAGTACCGCGCCATTCCGAGTCCGGCGGACGAAGTGGGCCAGCCCCACACCCCAAGGCTATAGCCCACCCGTTTTTGTGGCCTTTTTCCGCTGGACGAACTTGGCGCCCCGGCCTTCGGGTGGTTATTTTTATGCGCGGCTGCGGCCGCGGCCTATTTTTGGCACACGGAGGCGTCTCGCAAAGCCTCGCGCCATTCCGTGTCCAGCGGACGAAGTTGGCCAGCCCCACCCCCCCAAGGCGATAGCCCACCCCGTTTTTGTGGGCTTTTTCCGCTGGATGAACATGGCGCCCCGGCCTTCGGGCGGTTATTTTTCGCGGCGGCTGTGCACGCGTCCTAATTTTGGCACATGGAGGTGCCTCGCAAAGTCTCACGCCATTCCGAGTCCGGCGGACGAAGTGGGCCAGCCCCACCCGCCAAGGCTATAGCCCACCCGTTTTTGTGGGCTTTTTTCCGCTGGACGAACTTGGCGCTCCGGCCTTCGGGCTGTTATTTTTGGGCGCGGCTGTGTCCGCGACCTAGTTTTGTCACACGGAGGCGCCTCGCAAAGTCTCGCACCATTCCGAGTCCGGCGGACGAAGTTGGCCAGCCCCACCCCCAAAGGCTATAGACCACCCGTTTTTGTGGGCTTTTTCCGCTGGAGGAACTTCGCGCCCCGGCCTTTGGGCGGTTATTTTTGGGCGCGGCTGTGCCCGCGGCCTAATTTTGGCACACGGAAGTGCCTCACAAAGTCTGGCGGCATTCCGAGTCCGGCGGACGAAGTTGGCCATCCCCACCCCCCAAGGCTATAGCCCACCCGTTTTTTGTGGGCTTTTTCCGCTGGACGAACTTGGCGCCCCGGCCTTCGGGCGGTTATTTTTGGGCGCGGCTGTGTCCGTGGCCTATTTTTGGCACACGGAGGTGCCTCGTAAAGGCTCGTGCAATTCCAAGTCCGGCGGACGAAGTTGGCCAGCCCCAGCCCCCAAGGCTATAGTCCACCCGTTTTTTTGGGCTTTTTCCGCTGGACGAACTTGGCGCCCCGGCCTTCGGGCGGTTATTTTTGGGCTCGGCTGTGCCCGCGCCCTTTTTTTGTCACACGGAGGCGCCTCGCAAAGTCTCGCACCATTCCGAGTCCGGCGGACGAAGTTGGCCAGCCCCACCCCCAAAGGCTATAGACCACCCGTTTTTGTGGGCTTTTTCCGCTGGAGGAACTTCGCGCCCCGGCCTTTGGGCGGTTATTTTTGGGCGCGGCTGTGCCCGCGGCCTAATTTTGGCACACGGAAGTGCCTCACAAAGTCTGGCGGCATTCCGAGTCCGGCGGACGAAGTTGGCCATCCCCACCCCCCAAGGCTATAGCCCACCCGTTTTTGTGGGCTTTTTCCGCTGGACGAACTTGGCGCCCCGGCCTTCGGGCGGTTATTTTTGGGCGCGGCTGTTCCCACGGCCTATTTTTGGCACACGGAGGTGCCTCACAAAGGTTCGCGCCATTCCGAGTCCGGCGGACGAAGTCGGCCAGCCCCACCCCCCAAGGTCATAGCCCACCCGTTTTTGTGGGCTTTTTCCGCTGGACGAACTTGGCGCCCCGGCCTTCGGGCGGTTATTTTTGGGCGCGGTTGTGTCCGCGGCCTATTTTTGGCACACGGAGGCACCTCGTAAAGGCTCGCGCAATTCCAAGTCCGGTGGACGAAGTTGGCCAGCCCCAGCCCCCAAGGCTATAGTCCACCCGTTTTTTTGGGCTTTTTTCCGCTGGACGAACTTGGCGCCCCGGCCTTCGGGCGGTTATTTTTGGGCGCGGCTGTACCCGCGGCCTATTTTTGGCACACGGAGGCCCCTCGCAAACTCTCGCGGCATTCCGAGTCCGACGGACGAAGTTGGCCAGCCCCACCCCCCAAGGCTATAGCCCACCCGTTTTTGTGGCCTTTTTCCGCTGGACGAACCTGGCGCCCCGGCCTTCAGGCGGTTATTTTTGGGAGCGGCTTTGCCCGCGGCCTATTTTTGGCACACGGAGGCCCCTTGCAAAGTCTCGCGCCATTCCGAGTCTGGAGGACGAAGTTGGCCAGCCCCACCCCCCAAGGCTATAGCCCACCCGTTTTTGTGGCCTTTTTCCGCTGGACGAACTTGGCGCCCCGGCCTTCGGGCGGTTATTTTTGGGCGCAGCTTTGACCACCGCCTATTTTTGGCACACGGAGGTCCCACACAAAGTCTCGCGGCATTCCGAGTCAGGCGGACGAAGTGGGCCAGCCCCACCCCCCAAGGCTATAGCCCACCCGTTTTTGTGGCCTTTTTCCGCTGGACGAACCTGGCGCCCCGGCCTTCGGGCGGTTATTTTTGGGCGCGGCATTGCCCGCGGCCTATTTTTGGCACACGGAGGCCCCTCGCAAAGTCTCGCGCCATTCCGAGTCCGGCGGACGAAGTTGGCCAGCCCCACCCCCCAAGGCTATAGCCCACCCGTTTTTGTGGCCTTTTTCCGCTGGACGAACTTGGCGCCCCGGCCTTCGGGCGGTTATTTTTGGGCGCGGCTTTGACCACGGCTTATTTTTGGCACACGGAGGTTCCTCGCAAAGTCTCGCGGCATTCAGAGTTCGGCGGACGAAGTGGGCCAGCCCCACCCCCCAAGGCTATAGCCCACCCGTTTTTGTGGCCTTTTTCCGCTGGACGAACGTGGCGCCCCGGCCTTCGGGCGGTTATTTTTGGGCGCGGCATTGCCCGCGGACTATTTTTGGGACACGGAGGCCCCTCGCAAAGTCTCGCCGCATTCCGAGTCCGGCGGACGAAGTTGGCCAGCCCCACCCCCCAAGGCTATAGCCCACCCGTTTTTGTGGCCTTTTTCCGCTGGACAAACTTGGCGCCCCGGCCTTCGGGCGGTTATTTTTGGGCGCGGCTTTGTTTGCAGCCTATTTTTGGCACACGGAGGCCCCTCGCAAAGTCTCGTGCCATTCCGAGTCCGGCGAACGAAGTTGGCCAGCCACACCCCCCAAGGCTATAGCCCACCCGTTTTTGTGGCCTTTTTCCGCTGGACGAAATTGGCGCCCCGCCTTCGGGTGGTTATTTTTGGGCACGGCTTTGACCACGGCCTATTTTTGGCACACGGAGGTCCCTCGCAAAGTCTCGCGGCATTCCGAGTCAGGCGGACGAAGTGGGCCAGCCCCACCCCCCAAGGCTATAGCCCACCCGTTTTTGTGGCCTTTTTCCGCTGAACGAACTTGTCGCCCCTGCCTCCGGGCGGTTATTTTTGGGCACGGCTTTGCCCACTGCCTATTTTTGGCACACGGAGGCCCCTCGCAAAGTCTCGCGGCATTCCGAGTCCGGCGGACGAAGTTACCCAGCCCCACCCCCCAAGGCTATAGCCCACCCATTTTTGTGGCCTTTTTCCGCTGGACAAACTTGGCGCCCCGGCCTTCGGGCGGTTATTTTTGGGTGCGGCTTTGTTTGTAGCCTATTTTTGGCACACGGAGGCCCCTCACAAAGTCTCGTACCATTCCGAGTCCGGCGGACGAAGTTGGCCAGCCCCACCCCCCAAGGCTATAGCCCACCCGTTTTTGTGGACTTTTTCCGCATGACGAACTTGGTGCCCCGGCCTTCGGGCGGTTATTTTTGGGCGCGGCTTTGACCACGGCCTATTTTTGGCATACGGAGGTCCCTCGCAAAGTCTCGCGGCATTCCGAGTCCGGCGGACGAAGTGGGCCAGCCCCACCCCCCAAGGCTATAGCCCACCCGTTTTTGTGGCCTTTTTCCGCTGGACGAACCTGGCGCCCCGGCCTTCGGGCGGTTATTTTTGGGCGTAGCTTTGACCACAGCCTATTTTTGGCACACGGAGGTCCCACGCAAAGTCTCGCGGCATTCTGAGTCAGGCGGACGAAGTGGGCCAGCCCCACCCCCCAAGGCTATAGCCCACCCGTTTTTGTGGACTTTTTCCGCTGGACGAACCTGGCGCCCCGGCCTTTGGGCGGTGATTTTTGGGCGAGGCATTGCCCGCGGCCTATTTTTGGCACACGGAGGCCCCTCGCAAAGTCTCGCCGCATTCCGAGTCCGGCAGACGAAGTGGGCCAGCCCCACCCCCCCAAGGCTATAGCCCACCCGTTTTTGTGGCCTTTTTCCGCTGGACGAACCTGGCGCCCCGGCCTTCGGGCGGTGATTTTTGGGCGAGGCATTGCCCGCGGCCTATTTTTGGCACACGGAGGCCCCTCGCAAAGTCTCACGCCATTCCGAGTCCGGCGGACGAAGTTGGCCAGCCCCACCCCCCAAGGCTATAGCCCACCCGTTTTTGTGGCCTTTTTCCGTTGGACGAACTTGGCGCCCCGGCCTTCGGGCGGTTATTTTTGGGCGCAGCTTTGACCACAGCCTATTTTTGGCACACGGAGGTCCCACGCAAAGTCTCGCGGCATTCTGAGTCAGGCGGACGAAGTGGGCCAGCGCCACCCCCCCAAGGCTATAGCCCACCCGTTTTTGTGGCCTTTTTCCGCTGGACGAACCTGGCGCCCCGGCCTTCGGGCGGTGATTTTTGCGCGAGGCATTGCCCGCGGCCTATTTTTGGCACACGGAGGCCCCTCGCAAAGTCTCGCCGCATTCCGAGTCCGGCGGACGAAGTTGGCCAGCCCCACCCCCCAAGGCTATAGCCCATCCGTTTTTGTGGCCTTTTTCCGCTGGACGAACTTGGCGCCCCGGCCTTCGGGCGGTTATTTTTGGGCGCGGCTTTGACCACGACCTATTTTTGGCACACGGAGGTTCCTCGCAATGTCTCGCGGCATTCAGAGTTCTGCGGACGAAGTGGGCCAGCCCCACCCCCGAAGGCTATAGCCCACCCGTTTTTGTGGCCTTTTTCCGCTGGACGAACCTGGCGCCCCGGCCTTCGGGCGGTTATTTTTGGGCGCGGCATTGCCCGCGGACTATTTTTTGGACACGGAGGCCCCTCGCAAAGTCTCGCCGCATTCCGAGTCCGGCGGACGAAGTTGGCCAGCCCCACCCCCCAAGGCTATAGCCCACCGGTTTTTGTGGCCTTTTTCCGCTGGACAAACTTGGCGCCCCGGCCTTCGGGCGGTTATTTTTGGGCGCGGCTTTGTTTGCAGCCTATTTTTGGCACACGGACGGCCCCTCGCAAAGTCTCGTGCCATTCCGAGTCCCGGCGAACGAAGTTGGCCAGCCACACCCCCCAAGGCTATAGCCCACCCGTTTTTGTGGCCTTTTTCCGCTGGACGAACTTGGCGCCCCGCCTTCGGGTGGTTATTTTTGGGCACGGCTTTGACCACGGCCTATTTTTGGCACACGGAGGTCCCTCGCAAAGTCTCGCGGCATTCCGAGTCAGGCGGACGAAGTGGCCAGCCCCACCCCCCAAGGCTATAGCCCACCCGTTTTTGTGGCCTTTTTCCGCTGAACGAACTTGTCGCCCCTGCCTCCGGGCGGTTATTTTTGGGCACGGCTTTGCCCACCGCCTATTTTTGGCACACGGAGGCCCCTCGCAAAGTCTCGCGGCATTCCGAGTCCGGCGGACGAAGTTACCCAGCCCCACCCCCCAAGGCTATAGCCCACCCATTTTTGTGGCCTTTTTCCGCTGGACAAACTTGGCGCCCCGGCCTTCGGGCGGTTATTTTTGGGTGCGGCTTTGTTCGTCAGCCTATTTTTGGCACACGGAGGCCCCTCGCAAAGTCTCGTACCATTCCGAGTCCGGCGGACGAAGTTGGCCAGCCCACCCCCCAAGGCTATAGCCCACCCGTTTTTGTGGACTTTTTCCGCATGACGAACTTGGTGCCCCGGCCTTCGGGCGGTTATTTTTGGGCGCGGCTTTGACCACGGCCTATTTTTGGCATACGGAGGTCCCTCGCAAAGTCTCGCGGCATTCCGAGTCCGGCGGACGAAGTGGGCCAGCCCCACCCCCCAAGGCTATAGCCCACCCGTTTTTGTGGCCTTTTTCCGCTGGACGAACCTGGCGCCCCGGCCTTCGGGAGGTTATTTTTGGGCGCGGCATTGGCCGCAGCCTATTTTTGGCACACGGAAGCCCCTCGCAAAGTCTCGCCGCATTCCGAGTCCGGCAGATGAAGTGGGCCAGCCCCACCCCCCAAGACTATAGCCCACCCGTTTTTGTGGCCTTTTTCCGCTGGACGAACCTGGCGCCCCGGCCTTCAGGCGGTTATTTTTGGGGGCGGCTTTGCCCGCGGCCTATTTTTGGCACACGGAGGCCCCTTGCAAAGTCTCGCGCCATTCCGAGTCTGGAGGACGAAGTTGGCCAGCCCCACTCCCCAAGGCTATAGCCCACCCGTTTTTGTGGCCTTTTTCCGCTGGACGAACTTGGCGCCCCTGCCTTCGGGCGGTTATTTTTTGGGCGCGGCTTTGACCACGGCCTATTTTTGGCACACGGAGGTCCCTCGCAAAGTCTCGCGGCATTCCGAGTCCGGCGTACGAAGTGGGCCAGCCCCACCCCCCAAGGCTATAGCCCACCCGTTTTTGTGGCCTTTTTCCGCTGGACGAACCTGGCGCCCCGGCCTTCAGGCGGTTATTTTTGGGGGCGGCTTTGCCCGCGGCCTATTTTTGGCACACGGAGGCCCCTTGCAAAGTCGCGCCATTCCGAGTCCGGAGGACGAAGTTGGCCAGCCCCACTCCCCAAGGCTATAGCCCACCCGTTTTTGTGGCCTTTTTCCGCTGGACGAACTTGGCGCCCCTGCCTTCGGGTGGTTATTTTTGGGCGCGGCTTTGACCACGGCCTATTTTTGGCAACACGGAGGTCCCTCGCAAAGTCTCGCGGCATTCCGAGTCCGGCGGACGAAGTGGGCCAGCCCCACCCCCCAAGGCTATAGCCCACCCGTTTTTGTGGCCTTTTTCCGCATGACGAACTTGGTGCCCCGGCCTTCGGGCGGTTATTTTTGGGCGCGGCTTTGACCACGGCCTATTTTTGGCACACGGAGGTCCCTCGCAAAGTCTCGCGGCATTCCGAGTCCGGCGGACGAAGTGGGCCAGCCCCACCCCCCAAGGCTATAGCCCACCCGTTTTTGTGGCCTTTTTCCGCTGGACGAACCTGGCGCCCCGGCCTTCGGGCGGTTATTTTTGGGCGCGGCATTGGCCGCAGCCTATTTTTGGCACACGGAGGCCCCTCGCAAAGTCTCGCCGCATTCCGAGTCCGGCGGATAAAGTGGGCCAGCCCCACCCCCCAAGACTCTAGCCCACCCATTTTTGTGGCCTTTTTCCGCTGGACGAACCTGGCGCCCCGGCCTTCAGGCGGTTATTTTTGGGGGCGGCTTTGCCCGCGGCCTATTTTTGGCACACGGAGGCCCGTTTGCAAAGTCTCGCGCCATTCCGAGTCCGGAGGACGAAGTGGGCCAGCCCCACCCCCCAAGGCTATAGCCCACCCATTTTTGTGGCCTTTTTCCGCTGGACGAACTTGGCGCCCCAGCCTTCGGGCGGTTATTTTTGGGTTCGGCTTTGCCCACGGCCTATTTTTGGCAAACGGAGGTGCCTCGCATAGTCTCGCGGCATTCCGGGTCCGGCAGACGAAGTTGGCCAGCCCCACCCCCCAAGGCTATAGCCCACCTGTTTTTGTTGCCTTTTTCCGCTGGACGAACTTGGCGCCCCGTGCTTCGGCAGTTATTTTTGTGTGCGGCTGTGCCTGAGGCCTATTTTTGTCACGCGGAGGCCCCTCGCAAAGTCTCGCAGCATTCCGAGTCCGGCGGACGAAGTTGGCCAGCCCCACCCCCCAAGGCTATAGCCCACCCGTTTTTGTGGGCTTTTTCCGCTGGACGAACTTTGCGCACCGGCCTTCGGGCGGTTATTTTTGGGGCGCGGCTTTGGCCGCGGCCTAATTTTGGCTCACGGAGGCCCCTCGCAAAGTCTCGCGGCATTCCGAGTCCGGCGGACGAAGTTGGCCAGCCCCACCCCCCAAGGCTATAGCCCACCCATTTTTGCGGCCTTTTTCCGCAGGACGAACTTGGCGCCCCGGCCTTCGGGCGGTTATTTTTGGGCGCGGCTTTGCCCGCGGCCTATTTTTTGGCACACGGAGGCCCCTTGCAAAGTCGCGCCATTCCGAGTCCGGAGGACGAAGTTGGCCAGCCCCACTCCACAAGGCTATAGCCCACCCGTTTTTGTGGCCTTTTTCCGCTGGACGAACTTGGCGCCCCTGCCTTCGGGTGGTTATTTTTGGGCGCGGCTTTGACCACGGCCTATTTTTGGCACACGGAGGTCCCTCGCAAGTCTCGCGGCATTCCGAGTCCGGCGGACGAAGTGGGCCAGCCCCACCCCCCAAGGCTATAGCCCACCCGTTTTTGTGGCCTTTTTCGCATGACGAACTTGGTGCCCCGGCCTTCGGGCGGTTATTTTTGGGCGCGGCTTTGACCACGGCCTATTTTTGGCACACGGAGGTCCCTCGCAAAGTCTCGCGGCATTCCGAGTCCGGCGGACGAAGTGGGCCAGCCCACCCCCCAAGGCTATAGCCCACCCGTTTTTATGGCCTTTTTCCGCTGGACGAACTTGGCGCCCCAGCCTTCGGGCTATTATTTTTGGGAGCGGCTTTGCCCACGGCCTATTTTTGGTAAACGGAGGCCCCTCGCAAAGTCTCGCGGCATTCTGAGTCCGGCGTACGAAGTTCGCCAGCCCCACCACCCAAGGCTATAGCCCACCCGTTTTTGCGGCCTTTTTCCGCAGGACGAACTTGGCGCCCTGGCCTTCGGGCGGTTATTTTTGGGCGCGGCTTTGCCCGCGGCCTATTTTTGGCACACGGAGGCCCCTCGCAAAGTCTCGCGGCATTCTGAGTCCGGCGGACGAAGTTCGCCAGCCCCACCACCCAAGGCTATAGCCCACCCGTTTTGTGGCCTTTTTCCGCTGGACGAACTTGGCGCCCCCGGCCTTCGGGCTATTATTTTTGGGCGCGGCTTTGCCCACGGCCTATTTTTGGTAAATGGAGGTGCCTCGCATAGTCTCGCGCCATTCCGGGTCCGGCGGACAAAGTCGGCCAGCCCCACCCCCCAAGGCTATAGCCCACCCGTTTTTGTGGGCTTTTTCCGCTGGACGAACTTGGCGCCCCGGCCTTCGGGCGGTTATTTTTGGGCACGGCTGTGCCTGCGGCATTTTTTTGGTACACGGAGGTGGCTCGCAAAGTCTCGTGCCATTCCGAGTCCGGCGGACGAAGTTGGACAGCCCCACCCCCCAAGGCTATAGCTCACCTGTTTTTGTGGGCTTTTTCCGCTGGACGAACTTGGCGCCCCGGCCTTCGGGCGGTTATTTTTGGGCGCGGCTGTGCCCGCGGCCTATTTTTTGGCACACGGAGGCACCTCCCAAAGTCTCGCGCTATTCCTAGTCCGCCGGACGAAGTTGGCCAGCCCCACCCCCCAAGGCTATAGCCCACCCGTTTTGGTGGCCTTTTTCCGCTGGACGAACTTCGCGCCCCGGCCTTCGGGCGGTTATTTTTGAGCGCGGCTGTGCCCGCGGCCTATTTTTGGCACATGGAGGCACCTCGCAAATTCTCGCGCCATTTCCAGACCAGCGGACGAAGTTGGCCAGCCCCACCCCACAAGGCTATAGCCCACCCGTTTTTGTGGGCTTTTTCCGCAGGACGAACTTGGCGCCCCGGCCTTCGGGCGGTTATTTTTAAGTGCGGCTTTGCCCGCGGCCTATTTTTGGCACACGAAGGCCCCTCGCAAAGTGTCGCGGCATTCCAAATCCGGCGGACGAAGTCGGCGAGCCCCACCCCCCAAGGCTATAGCCCACCCGTTTTTGTGGCCTTTTTCCGCTAGACGAACTTGGCGCCCCATGCTTCGGGCAGTTATTTTTGGGTGCAGCTGTGCCCGAGGCCTATTTTTGGCACGCGGAGGCCCCTCACAAAGTGTCGCGGCATTCCGAATCCGGCGTACGAAGTTGGCCAGCCCCACCCCCCAAGGCTATAGCCAACCCGTTTTTGTGGCCTTTTTCCGCTGGACGAACTTGGCGCCCCGGCCTTCGGGCGTTTATTTTTGGGCGCGGCATTGCCCACGGCCTATTTTTGGCACACCACGAAGGCCCCTCGCAAAGTCTCGCGGCATTCCGAGTCCGGCGGACGAAGTTGGCCAGCCCCACCACCCAAGGCTATAGCCCACCCGTTTTTGTGGCCTTTTTCCGCTGGACGAACTTGGCGCCCCGGCCTTCGGGCGGTTATTTTTGGGCGCGGCTTTGCCCACGGCCTATTTTAGGCAAACGGAGGTGCCTCGCATAGTCTCGCGCCATTTCCGGGTCCGGCGGACGAAGTCGGCCAGCCCCACCCCCCAAGGCTATAGCCCACCCGTTTTTGTGGCCTTTTTCCGCTGGACGAACATGGCGCCCCGTGCTTCGGGCGGTTATTTTTGGGCGCGGCTGTGCCCGCGGCCTATTTTTGGCACACGGAGGCGCCTCACAAAGTCTCACGCCATTCCGAGTCCGGCGGACGAAGTTGGCCAGCCCCACCCCCCAAGGCTATAGCCCACCCGTTTTGGTGGCCTTTTTCCGCTGGACGAACTTGGCGCCCCGGCCTTCGGGCCGGTTATTTTTGGGCGCGGCTGTGCCCACGGCCACTTTTTGGCACACGGAGGTGCCTTGCAAAGTCTCGCGCCATTCCGAGTCCGGCGAACGATGTTGGCCAGCCCCACCCCCCAAGGCTATAGCCCACCCGTTTTTGTGGGCTTTTTCCGCTGGACCAACTTGGCGCCCCGGACTTCGGGCGGTTATTTTTGGTCGCGGCTGTGTCCGTGGCCTATTTTTGGCACACGGAGGTGCCTCGCAAAGTCTCGAGCCGTTCCGAGTCCGGCGGACGAAGTTGGCCAGCCCCACCCCCCAAGGCTATAGCCCGCCCGTTTTTGTGGCCTTTTTCCACTGGACGAACTTGGCGCCCCGGCCTTCGGGTGGTTGTTTTTGGGCGCGGCTGAGCCCGCGGCCTATTTTTGGCACACGGAGGCGGCTCACAAAGTCTCGCGCCATTCCGAGTCAGGCGGACGAAGTTGGCCAGCCCCACCCCCCATGGCTATAGCCCACCCGTTTTGGTGGCGTTTTTCCGCTGGACGAACTTGGCGTCCCGGCCTTGGGGCGGTTATTTTTGGACGCGGCTGTGCCCGCGGCCTATTTTTGGCACACGGATGCGCCTTGCAAAGTCTCGCGCCATTCCGAGTCCGGTGAACGATGTTTGCAAGCCCCACCCCCCAAGGCTATAGCCCACCCGTTTTTGTGGCATTTTTCCGCAGGACGAACTTGGCGCCCCGGCCTTCGGGCGGATGTTTTTGGGCGCGGCTGTGCCCGCAGCCTATTTTTGGCACACGGAGGTGCCTCACAAAGTCTCGCGCCATTCCAAGTTCTTGCGGAAGAAGTGGGCCAGCCCCACCCCCCAAGGCAATAGCGCACCCGTTTTTGTGGTCTTTTTCCGCTGGACGAACTTGGCGCCCCGGCCTTCAGGCGGTTATTTTTGGGTACGGCTGTGCCCGCGGTCTATTTTTGGCACACGGAGGAGCCTCGCAAAGTCTCGTGCCATTCCGAGACCAGCGGACGAAGTTGGCCAGCCCCACCCCCCAAGGCTATAGCCCACACGTTTTTGTGGCCTTTTTCCGCTGGACGAACTTGGCGCCCCGGCCTTCGGGCGTTTATTTTTGGGCGCGGCTGTGTCCGTAGCCTACTTTTGGCTCATGGAGGCGCCTCACGAAGTCTCGCGCCATTCCGAGTCCGGCGGACGAACTTGGCCAGCGCCACCCTCCAAGGCAATAGCCCACCCGTTTTTGTGGCCTTTTTCCGCTGGACGAACTTGGTGCCCCGGCCTTCGGTCGGTTATTTTTGGGCGCGGCTGTGTCCACGGGCTATTTTTGGCACACGGAGGTGTCTCGCAAAGTCTCGCGCCATTCCGAGTCCGGCGGACGTAGTTGGCCAGCCCCACCCCCCAAGGCTATGGCCCACCCGTTTTTGTGGTCTTTTTCCGCTGGACGAACTTGGCGCCCCGGCCTTCAGGCGGTTATTTTTGGGTACGGCTGTGCCCGCAGTCTAATTTTGGCACACGGAGGCACCTCGCAAAGTCTCGTGCCATTCCGAGACCAGCGGACGAAGTTGGCCAGCCCCACCCCCCAAGGCTATAGCCCACCCGTTTTTGTGGCATTTTTCCGCTGGACGAACTTGGCGCCCCGGTCTTCGGGTAGCTATTTTTGGGTGCGGCTGTGCCTGCGGCCTATTTTTGGCACACGGAGGTGCCTCGTAAAGTCTCACGCGATTCCAGGTCCAGCGGACGAAGTTGGCCAGCCCCACCCCCGAAGGCTATAGCCCACCCGTTTTTGTGGCCTTTTTCCGCTGGACGAACTTGGCGCCCCGGCCTTCGGGCGTTTATTTTTGGGCGCGGCTGTGTCCGTAGCCTACTTTTGGCTCATGGAGGCGCCTCACGAAGTCTCGCGCCATTCCGAGTCCGGCGGACGAACTTGGCCAGCGCCACCCCCCAAGGCAATAGCCCACCCGTTTTTGTGGCCTTTTTCCGCTGGACGAACTTGGTGCCCCGGCCTTCGGTCGGTTATTTTTGGGCGCGGCTGTGTCCACGGGTAATTTTTGGCACACGGAGGTGTCTCGCAAAGTCTCGCGCCATTCCGAGTCCGGCGGACGTAGTTGGCCAGCCCCACCCCCCAAGGCTATAGCCCACCCGTTTTTGTGGTCTTTTTCCGCTGGACGAACTTGGCGCCCCGGCCTTCAGGTGGTTATTTTTGGGTACGGCTGTGCCCGCAGTCTATTTTTGGCACACGGAGGCACCTCGCAAAGTCTCGTGCCATTCCGAGACCAGCGGACGAAGTTGGCCAGCCCCACCCCCCAAGGCTATAGCCCACCCGTTTTTGTGGGCTTTTTCCGCAGGACGAACTTGGCGCCTCGGCCTTCGGGCGGTTATTTTTGGGCGCGGCTGTGCCCACGGCCACTTTTTGGAACACGGAGGCGCTGTGCAAAGTCTCGCGCCATTCCAAGTCCGGCGGACGATGTTGGCCAGCCCCACCCCCCAAGGCTATAGCCCACCCGTTTTTGTGGCAATTTTCCGCTGGACGAACTTGGCGCCCCGGCCTTCGGGCGGTTATTTTTGGGTGCGGCTGTGCCTGCGGCCTATTTTTGGCCCACAGAGGCGCCTCGCAAAGTCTCGCGCCATACCGTGTCCGGCGGACGAAGTTGGCCAGCCCCAGCCCCCAAGGTTATAGCCCACCTGTTTTTGTGGCCTTTTTCCGCTGGACGAACGTGGCTCCCCGGCCATCGGGCTGTTATTTTTTGGCGCGGCTGTGCCCGCGGCCAATTTTTGGCACACGGAGGCGCCTCGTAAACTCTCGCGCCATTCCGAGTCCGGCGGACGAAGTTGGCCAGCCCCACACCCCAAGGCAATAGCCCACCCGATTTTGTGGGCTTTATCTGCTGGACGAACTTGGCGCCCCGGCCTTCGGGTGGTTATTTTTAGGCGCGGCTGCGCCCACGGCCTATTTTTGGCTCACGGAGGCGCCTCGTAAAGTCTCCAACCATTCCGAGTCCGGCGGACGAAGTTGGCCAGCCCCACCCCCCATGGCTATAGCCCACCCGTTTTTGTGGGCTTTTTCCGCTGGACGAACTTGGCGCCCCGGCCTTCGGGCGGTTATTTTGGCCGCGGCTGTGCCCGCGGCCTATTTTTTGCACACGGAGGTGCCTCGCAAAGTCTCGCGCCATTCCGAGTCAGGCGGACGAAGTTGGCCAGCCCCACCCCCCAAGGCTATAGCCCACCCGTTTTTGTGGGCTTTTTCCGCAGGACGAACTTGGCGCCCCGGCCTTCGGGCGGTTATTTTTGGGTGCGGCTGTGCCTGCGGCCTATTTTTGGCCCACGGAGGCGCCTCGTAAAGTCTCGCGCCATTCCGTGTCCGGCGGACGAAGTTGGCCAGCCCCACCCCCCAAGGCTATAGCCCACCTGTTTTTGTGGCCTTTTTCCGCTGGACGAACGTGGCGCCCCAGCCATCGGGCTGTTATTTTTTGGCGCGGCTGTGCCCGCGGCCTAGTTTTGGCACACGGAGGCGCCTCGCAAACTCTCGCGCCATTCCGAGTCCGGCGGACGAAATTGGCCAGCCCCACCCCCCAAGGCTATAGCCCACCCGTTTTTGTGGGCTTTTTCCGCTGGACGAACTTGGCGCCCCGGCCTTCGGGCGGTTATTTTTGGGCGCGGCTGTGACCGCGGCCTATTTTTGGCACACGGAGGTGCCTCGCAAAGTCTCGCGCCATTCCGAGTCAGGCGGACGAAGTTGGCCAGCCCCACCCCCCAAGGCTATAGCCCACCCGTTTTTGTGGGCTTTTTCCGCAGGACGAACTTGGCGCCCCGGCCTTCGGGCGGTTATTTTTGGGTGCGGCTGTGCCTGCGGCCTATTTTTGGCCCACGGAGGCGCCTCGTAAAGTCTCGCGCCATTCCGTGTCCGGCGGACGAAGTTGGCCAGCCCCACCCCCCAAGGCTATAGCCCACCTGTTTTTGTGGCCTTTTTCCGCTGGACGAACGTGGCGCCCCAGCCATCGGGCTGTTATTTTTTGGCGCGGCTGTGCCCGCGGCCTAGTTTTGGCACACAGAGGCGCCTCGCAAACTCTCGCGCCATTCCGAGTCCGGCGGACGAAATTGGCCAGCCCCACCCCCCAAGGCTATAGCCCACCCGTTTTTGTGGGCTTTTTCCGCTGGACGAACTTGGCGCCCCGGCCTTCGGGCGGTTATTTTTGGGCGCGGCTGTGCCCGCGGCCTATTTTTGGCACACGGAGGTGCCTCGCAAAGTCTCGCGCCATTCCGAGTCAGGCGGACGAAGTTGGCCAGCCCCACCCCCCAAGGCTATAGCCCACCCGTTTTTGTGGCATTTTTCCGCTGGACGAACTTGGCGCCCCGGCCTTCGGGCAGCTATTTTTGGGTGCGGCTGTGCCTGTGGCCTATTTTTGGCACACGGAGGCGCCTCATGAAGTCTCACGCGATTCCGTGTCCGGCGGACGAAGTTGACCAGCCCCACCCCCCAAGGCTATAGCGCACCCGTTTTTGTGGCCTTTTTCCGCTGGACGAACTTGGCGCCCCGGCCTTCGGGCGGTTATTTTTGGGCGCGGCTGTGGCCGCGGCCTATTTTTGGCACACGGAGGTCGCTCGCAAAGTCTCGCGCCATTCCGAGTCCGGCGGACGAAGTTGATCAGCCCCACCTCCCAAGGATATAGCCCACCCGTTTTTGTGGGCTTTATCCGCTGGACGAACTTGGCGCCCCGGCCTTCGGGCTGTTATTTTTGGGCGCGGCTGTGCCCGCGGCCTATTTTTGGCACACGGAGGCACCTCGCAAAGTCTCGCGCCATTCCGAGTCCGGCAGACGAAATTGGCCAGCCCCACACCCCAAGGCAATAGCCCACCCGATTTTGTGGGCTTTATCCGCTGGACGAACTTGGCGCCCCGGCCTTCGGGTGGTTATTTTTAGGCGCGGCTGCGTCCACGGCCTAGTTTTGGCTCACGGAGGCGCCTCGTAAAGTCTCGAACCATTCCGAGTCCGGCGGACGAAGTTGGCCAGCCCCACCCCCCAAGGCTATAGCCCACCCGTTTTTGTGGGCTTTTTCCGCTGGACGAACGTGGCGCCCCGGCCTTCGGGCGGTTATTTTTGGGTGGGGCTGTGCCTGTGGCCGATTTTTGGCACACGGAGGTGCCTCACAAAGTCTCGCGCCATTCCGAGTCAGGCGGACGAAGTTGGCCAGCCCCACCCCCCAAGGCCCTAGCCCACCCGTTTTTGTGGCATTTTTCCGCTGGACGAACTTGGCGCCCCGGCCTTCGGGCAGCTATTTTTGGGTGCAGCTGTGCCTGCGGCCTATTTTTGGCACACGGAGGCGCCTCGTGAAGTCTCACGCGATTCCGTGTCCGGCGGACGAAGTTGACCAGCCCCACCCCCCAAGGCTATAGCCCACCCGTTTTTGTGGCCTTTTTCCGCTGGACGAACTTGGCGCCCCGGCCTTCGGGCGGTTATTTTTGGGCGCGGCTGTGCCCGTAGCCTACTTTTGGCTCACAGAGGCGCCTCGCAAAGTCTCGCGCCATTCCGAGTCCGGCGGACGAAGTTGGGCAGCTCCACCCCCCAAGGCTATAGCCCACCCGTTTTTGTGGCCTTTTTCCGCTGGACGAACTTGGCGCCCCGGCCTTCGGGCAATTATTTTTGGGCGCGGCTGTGCCCGCAGCCTATTTTTTGCACACGGAGGCCCCTCGCAAAGTCTCGCGGCATTCCGAGTCCGGCGGACGAAGTTGGCCAGCCCCACACCCCAATGCTATAGCCCACCCGCAGCCTATTTCCTGCACACGGAGGCCCCTCGCAAAGTCTCACGCCATTCCGAGTCCAGCGGACGAAGTTGGCCAGCCCCACACCCCAATGCTATAGCCCACCCGTTTTTGTGGCCTTTTCCCGCTGGACGAACTTGGCGCTCCAGCCTTCGGGCGGTTATTTTTGGGCGTGGCTGTGCATGTGGCCTATTTTTGGCACACGGAGGTGCCTCGCAAAGTATCGCGCCAATCCGAGTCCGGCGGACAAAGTTGGTCAGCCCCACCCCCCAAGGCTATAGCCAACCGTTTTTGTGGGCTTTTTCCGCTGGACGAACTTGGCACCCCGGCCTTCGGGCGGTTATTTTTGGGCACTGCTGTTCCTGCTACCTATTTTTTGCAATCGGAGGCACCTCGCAAAGTCTCGCGCCATTCCGAGTCCGGCGGATGAAGTTGGCCAGCCCCACCCCCCAAGGTTATAGCCCACCCGTTTTTGGGGCATTTTCCCGCTGGACGAACATGGCGCCCCGGCCTTCGGGCGGTTATTTTTGGGCGCTGCTGTGTCCGCGGCCTATTTTTGGCACACAGAGGTGCCTTGCAAAGTCTCGCGCCATTCCGAGTCCGGCGGACGAAGTTGGCCAGCCCCACCCCCCAAGGCTATAGCCCACCCGTTTTTGTGGCCTTTTTCCGCTGGACAAACTTGGCGCCCTGGCCTTCGGTCGGTTATTTTTGGGTGCGGCTGTGCCCGTGGCTTATTTTTGGCACATTGAGGCTGCTCGCAAAGTCTCGCGCCATTCCGAGTCCGGCGGACGAAGTTGGCCCGCCCCACCCCCCTAGGCTATAGCCCGCCCGTTTTTGTGGCCTTTTTCCGCTGGAGGAACTTGGCGCCCCGGCCTTCGGGCGGTTATTTTTGGGAGCGTCTGTGCCCACAGCCTATTTTTGGCACACGGAGGCCGCTCGCAAAGTCTCGCGCAATTCCGAGTCCGGCGGACGAAGTCGGCCAGCCCCACCCACCAAGGCTATAGCCCACCCGTTTTTGTGGCCTTTTTCCGCTGGACGAACTAGGCGGCCCGGCCTTCAGGTGGTTATTTTTGGGCGCGGCTTTTCCCGCGGCCTATTTTTGGCACACGGAGGCCGCTCGCAAAGTCTCGCGCTATTCCGAGTCCGGCGGACGAAGTTGGCCAGCCCCACCCCCCAAGGCTATAGCCCACCCGTTTTTGTGGCCTTTTTCCGCTGGACGAACAAAGCGCCCCGGCCTTCGGGCGGTTATTTAGTGGCGCGACTGTGCCCGTGGCCTATTTTTGGCACACGGAGGCCGCTCGCAAAGTTTCGCGCCATTCCGAGTCCGGCGGACGAAGTCGGCCAGCCCCACCCCCCAAGGCTATAGCCCATCCGTTTTTGTGGCCTTTTTCCGCTGAACGAACTTGGTGCCCCGGCCTTCGGGCGTTTATTTTTGGGCGCGGCTTTGCCCGTGGCCTATTTTTGGCACACGGAGGCCGCTCGCAAAGTCTCGCTCCATTCCGAGTCCGGCGGACGAAGTTGGCAGCCCCAGCCCCCAAGGCAATAGCCCACCCGTTTTTGTGGCCTTTTTCCGCTGGACGAACTCTGCGCCCCGGCCTTCGGGCGGTTATTTTTGGGCGCGGCTGTGCCCGCGGTCTATTTTTGGCTCACGGAGGCCCTCGCAAAGTCTCCCGCCATTCCGAGTCCGGCGGACGAAGTCGGCCACCCCCACCCCCCAAGGCTATAGCCCACCCGTTTTTGTGGCCTTTTTGCGCTGGACGAACTTGGCGCCCCGGCCTTCGGGCGGTTATTTTTGGGTACTGCTGTGCCCGTGGCCTATGTGTGGCACATGGAGACTGCTCGCAAAGTCCCGCGCCATTCCGAGTCCGGCGGACGAAGTTGGCCCGCCCCACCCCCCAAGGCTATAGCCCACCCGTTTTTGTGGCCTTTTTCCGCAGGACGAACTTGGCGCCCCGGCCTTCGGGCGGTTATTTTTGGGAGCGTCTGTGTCCGCTGCCTATTTTTGGCACACGGAGGCCGCTCGCAAAGTCTCGCGCCATTCCGAGTCCGGCGGACGAAGTCGGCCAGCCCCACCCCCCAAGGCTATAGCCCACCCGTTTTTGTGGCCTTTTTCCGCTGGACGAACATGGCGCCCCGGCCTTCGGGCGGTTATTTTTGCGCGTGGCTGTGCCTGCGGCCTATTTTTGGCACACGGAGGCCGCTCGCAAAGTCTCGAGCCATTCCGAGTCCGGCGGACGAAGTCGGCCAGCCCCACCCCCCAAGGCTAGCCCACCCGTTTTTGTGGCCTTTTTCCGCTGGACTAACTTGGCGCCCCGGCCTTCGGGCGGTTATTTTTCGGTGCGGCTGTGCCCGCGGCCTATTTTTTGCACATGGAGGCCGCTCGCAAAGTCTCGCGCCATTCCGAGTCTGGCGGTCGAAGTCGGCCAGCCCCACCCCCCCAAGGCTATAGCCCAACCATTTTTGTGGCCTTTTTCCGCTGGGCGAACTTGGCGCCCCGGCCTTCGGGCGGTTATTTTTGGGCGCGGCTGTGCCCGCGGCCTATTTTTGGCACACGGAGGCCGCTCACAAAGTCTCGCGCCATTCCGAGTCCGGCGGACGAAGTCGGCCAGCCCCACCCCCCAAGGCTATATCCCACCCGTTTTTGTGGCCTTTTTCCGCTGGACGAACTTGGCGCCCCGGTCTTCGGGTGGTTATTTTTGGGCGCGGCTGTGCCCGCGGCCTATTTTTGGAACACGAAGGCCGCTCGCAAAGTCTCGAGCCATTCCGAGTCCGGCGGACGAAGTTGGGCAGCCCCACCCCCCAAGGCTATAGCCCACCCGTTTTGTGTGCCCTTTTTCCGCTGGACGAACTTGGCGCCCCGGCCCTCCGGGTAGTTATTTTTTGGCGCGGCTGTGTCCGCGGCCTATTTTTGGCACACGGAGGCCGCTCGCAAAGTCTCGCGCCATTCCGAGTCCGGCGGACGAAGTTGGGCAGCCCCACCCCCCAAGGCTATAGCCCACCCGTTTTTGTGGCCTTTTTCCGCTGGACGAACTTGGCGCCCCGGCCTTCGGGCGGTTATTTTTGGGCGCGGCTGTGTCCGCGGCCTATTTTTGGCACATGGAGGCCGCTCGCAAAGTCTCGCGCCATTCCGAGTCCGGCGGACGAAGTTGGGCAGCCCCACCCCCCAAGGCTATAGCCCACCCGTTTTTGTGGCCTTTTTCCGCTGGACGAACTTGGCGCCCCGGCCTTCGGGTGGTTATTTTTGGGCGCGGCTGTGCCCGCGGCCTATTTTTGGCACACAGAGGCCGCTCGCAAAGTCTCGAGCCATTCCGAGTCCGGCGGACGAAGTCGGCCAGCCCCGCCCCCCAAGGCTATAGCCCACCCGTTTTGTGTGGCCTTTTTACGCTGGACGAACTTGGCGCCCCGGCCTTCGGGCCGTTATTTTTGGGCGCGGCTGTGCCCGCTGCCTATTTTTGGCACACGGAGGCCGCTCGCAAAGTCTCGTGCCATTCCGAATACGGCGGACGAAGTGGGCAGCCCCACCCCCCAAGGCTATAGCCCACCCGTTTTTGTGGCCTTTTTCTGCTGGACGAACTTGGCGCCCCGGCCTTCGGGTGGTTATTTTTGGGCGCGGCTGTGCCCGCGGCCTATTTTTGGCACACGGAGGCCGCTCGCAAAGTCTCAAGCCATTCCGAGTCCGGCGGACGAAGTCGGCCAGCCCCACCCCCCAAGGCTAGCCCACCCGTTTTTGTGGCCTTTTTCCGCTGGACGAACTTGGCGCCCCGGCCTTCGGGCGGTTATTTTTAGGTTCGGCTGTGCCCGCGGCCTTTTTTTTGCACATGGAGGCCGCTCGCAAAGTCTTGCACCATTCCGAGTCCGGCGGTCGAAGTTGGCCAGCCCCACCCCCCAAGGCTATAGCCCACCCATTTTTTTGGCCTTTTTCCGCTGGGCGAACTTGGCGCCCCGGCCTTCGGCGGTTATTTTTGGGCACGGCGGTTATTTTTGGACACGGCGGTTATATTTGGGCACGGCTGTGCCCGCGGCCTATTTTTGGCACACGGAGGCCGCTCGCAAACTCTCGCGCCATTCCGAGTCCGGCGGACGAAGTTGGCCAGCCCCACCCCCCAAGGCTATAGCCCACCCGTTTTTGTGACCTTTTTCCGCTGGACGAACTTGGCGCCCCGGCCTTCGGGCGGTTATTTTTGGGCGCGGCTGTGCCCGCGGCCTATTTTTGGCACACGGAGGCCGCTCGCAAAGTCTCGCGCCATTCCGAGTCCGTCGGACGAAGTTGGGCAGCCCCACCCCCCAAGGCTATAGCCCACCCGTTTTTGTGGCCTTTTTCCGCTGGACGAACTTGGCGCCCCGGCCTTCGGCGGTTATTTTTGGGCACGGCTGTGCCCGCAGCCTATTTTTGGCACACGGAGGCCCCTCGCAAAGTCTCGCGGCATTCCGAGTCCGGTGGACGAAGTTGGCCAGCCCCACCCCCCGAGGCTACAGCCCACCCGCTCTTGTGGCCTTTTTCCGCTGGACGAACTTGGCGCCCCGGCCTTCGGGCGTTTATTTTTGGGCTCGGCCTTGCCTGCGGGCTATTTTTAACACACGGAGGCCCCTCGCAAAGTCTCGCGGCATTCCGAGTCCGGCGGACAAAGTGGGCCAGCCCCACCCCCCAAGGCTATAGCCCACCCGTTTTTGTGGACTTTTTCCGCTGGACGAACTTGGCGCCCCGGCCTTCGGGCGGTTATTTTTGGACGCGGCCTTGCCCGCGGCCTATTTTTGGCACCCGGAAGCCCCTCACAATGTCTCGCGGCATTCCGAGTCCGGCGGACGAAGTTGGCCAGCCCCACCCCCCAAGGCTATAGCCCACCCGTTTTTGTGGCCTTTTTCCGCTGGACGAACTTGGCGCCCCGGCCTTCGGGCGGTTATTTTTGGGTGCAGCTTTGTCCGCGGCCTATTTTTGGCAAACGGAGGCCGCTCGCAAAGTCTCGAGCCATTCCGAGTCCGGCGGACGAAGTTGGGCAGCCCCACCCCCCAAGGCTATAGCCCACCCGTTTTGTGTGGCCTTTTTCCGCTGGACGAACTTGGCGCCCCGGCCTTCGGGCGGTTATTTTGTGGCGCGGCTGTGTCCGCGGCCTATTTTTGGCACACGGAGGCTGCTCGCAAAGTCTCGCGCCATTCCGAGTCCGTCGGACGAAGTTGGGCAGCCCCACCCCCCCAAGGCTATAGCCCACCCGTTTTTGTGGCCTTTTTCCGCTGGACGAAATTGGCGCCCCGGCCTTCGGGCAGTTATTTTTGGGCGCGGCTGTGCCCGCTGCCTATTTTTGGCACACGGAGGCCGCTCGCAAAGTCTCATGCCATTCCGAGTACGGCGGACGAAGTTGGCCAGCCCCACCCCCCAAGGCTATAGCCCACCCGTTTTTGTGGCCTTTTTCCGCTGGACGAACTTGGCGCCCCGGCCTTCGGGCGGTTATTTTTGGGTGCAGCTTTGTCCGCGGCCTATTTTTGGCACACGGAGGCCGCTCGCAAAGTCTCGCGCCATTCCGAGTCCGGCGGACGAAGTTGGGCAGCCCCACCCCCCAAGGCTATAGCCCACCCGTTTTGTGTGGCCTTTTTCCGCTGGACGAACTTGGCGCCCCGGCCTTCGGGCAGTTTATTTTTGGGCGCGGCTGTGCCCGCTGCCTATTTTTGGCACACGGAGCTCCTCGCAAAGTCTCGCGGTATTCCGAGTCCGGCGGACGAAGTTGGCCAGCCCCACCCCCCAAGGCTATAGCCCACCCGTTTTTGTGGCCTTTTTCCGCTGGACGAACTTGGCGCCCCGGCCTTCGGGCGGTTATTTTTGGGTGCGGCTTTGCCCGCGGCCTATTTTTGGCTCACGGAGGCCCCTCGCAAAGTCTCGCGGCATTCCGAGTCCGGCGGACGAAGTTGGCGAGCCCCACCCCCCAAGGCTATAGCCCACCCGTTTTGTGTGGCCTTTTTCCGCTGGACGAACTTGGCTCCCCGGCCTTCGGGCAGTTTATTTTTGGGCGCGGCTGTGCCCGCTGCCTATTTTTGGCACACGGAGCTCCTCGCAAAGTCTCGCGGTATTCCGAGTCCGGCGGACGAAGTTGGCCAGCCCCACCCCCCAAGGCTATAGCCCACCCGTTTTTGTGGCCTTTTTCCGCTGGACGAACTTGGCGCCCCGGCCTTCGGGCGGTTATTTTTGGGTGCGGCTTTGCCCGCGGCCTATTTTTGGCTCACGGAGGCCCCTCGCAAAGTCTCGCGGCATTCCGAGTCCGGCGGACGAAGTCGGCCAGCCCCACCCCCCAAGGCTATAGCCCACCCGTTTTTATGGCCTTTTTCCGCTGGACGAACTTGGCGCCCCGGCCTTCGGACGGTTATTTTTGGGTGCGGCTTCAACCGCGGCCTATTCTTGGCTCACGGAGCACCCTCACAAAGTCTCGCGGCATTCCGAGTCCGGCGGACGAAGTTGGCGAGCCCCACCCCCCAAGGCTATAGCCCACCCGTTTTTGTGGCCTTTTTCCGCTGGACGAACTTGGCGGCCCGGCCTTCGGGAAGTTATTTTTTGGCGCGGCTTTGCACACAGCCTATTTTTGGCACACGGAGCCCCTCGCAAAGTCTCGCGGCATTCCGAGTCCGGCGGACGAAGTTGGCCAGCCCCACCCCCAAGGCTATAGCCCACCCGTTTTTGTGGCCTTTTTCCGATGGACGAACTTGGCGCCCCGGCCTTCGGCTGGTTATTTTTGAGCGCGGCTGTACCCGCGGCCTATTTTTGGCACATGGAGGCGCCTCGCAAAGTCTCGCGCCATTCCGAGTCCGGCGGACGAAGTCGGCCAGCCCCACCCCCCAAGGCAATAGCCCACCCGTTTTTGTGGCCTTTTTCCGCTGGACGAACTTGGCGCCCCGGCCTTCGGGTGGTTATTTTTGTGCGCGGCTGTGCCCACGGCCTAGTTTTGGCAATCGGAGGTGCCTCGCAAAGTCTCGCGCCATTCCGAGTCCGGCGGACGAAGTTGGCCAGCCACACCCCCCAAGGCTATAGCCCACCCGTTTTTGTGGCCTTTTTCTGATGGACGAACTTGGCGCCCCGGCCTTCGGGCAGTTATTTTTGGGCGCGGCTGTGCCCACGGCCTATTTTTGGCACACGGAGGCGCCTTGCAAAGTCTCGCGGCATTCCGAGTCCGGCGGACGAAGTTTGCCAGCCCCACCCCCCAAGGCTATAGCCCACCCGTTTTTGTGGCCTTTTTCCGCTGGCGCCCCGGCCTTCGGGTGGTTATTTTTGTGCGCGGCTGTGCCCACGGTCTAGTTTTGGCACACGGAGGTGCCTCGCAAAGTCTCGCGCCATTCCGAGTCCGGCGGACGAAGTTGGCCAGCCACACCCCCCAAGTCTATAGCCCACCCATTTTTGTGGCCTTTTTCCGCTGGACGAACTTGGCGCCCCGGCCTTCGGGAGGTTATTTTTCGTCGCGGTTTTGTCCGCGGCCTATTTTTGGCACACGGAGGCGCCTCGTAAAGTCTCGCGCCATTCCGAGTCCGGCGAAGGAAGTCGGCCAGCCCCACCCCCCAAGGCTATAGCCCACCCATTTTTTTGGGCTTTTTCCGGCGGACGAACTTGGCGCCCCGGCCTTCGGGCGGTTATTTTTGGGCGCGGCTGTGCCCGTGGCTTATTTTTGGCACACGGAGGCGCCTCGCAAAGTCTCGCTCCATTCCGAGTCCGGCGGACGAAGTTGGCCAGCCCCACCCCCCAAGGCTATAGCCCACCCGTTTTTATCGCCTTTTTCCGCTGGAGGAACTTGGTGCCCCGGCCTTCGGGTGGTTATTTTTCTGCGCGGCTGTGCCCACACCTAGTTTTGGCACACGGAGGTGCCTCGCAAAGTCTCGCGCCATTCCGAGTCCGGCGGATGAAGTTTGCCAGCCCCACCCCCCAAGGCTATAGCCCACCCGTTTTTGTGGCCTTTTTCCGCTGGACGTACTTGGCGCCCCAGCATTCGGGCGGTTATTTTTTAGCGCGGCTGCGCCCGCGGCCTATTTTTGGACCACGCAGGCACCTCGCAAAGTCTCGCGCCATTCCGAGTCCGGCGGATGAACTTGGCCAGCCCCACCCCCCAAGGCTATAGCCCACCCGTTTTTGTGGGCTTTTTCCGCTGGACGAACTTAGCGCCCCGGCCTTCGGCTGGTTATTTTTGGGCGCGGCTGTACCCGCGGCCTATTTTTGGCACATGGAGGTGCCTCGCAAAGTCTCGCGCCATTCCGAGTCCTGCGGACGAAGTCGGCCAGCCCCACCCCCCAAGGCTATAGCCCACCCGTTTTTGTGGCCTTTTTCCGCTGGAAGAACTTGGCGCCCCGGCCTTCGGGTGGTTATTTTTGTGCGCGGCTGTGCCCACGGCCTAGTTTTGGCACACGGAGGTGCCTCGCAATGTCTCGCGCCATTCCGAGTCCGGCGGACGAAGTTGGCCAGCCACACCCCCCAAGGCTATAGCCCACCCGTTTTTGTGGCCTTTTTCTGATGGACGAACTTGGTGCCCCGGCCTTCGGGCGGTTATTTTTGGGCGCGCCTGTGCCCATGGCCTATTTTTGGCACACGGAGGTGCCTTGCAAAGTCTCGCGCCATTCCGAGTCCGGTGGACGAAGTTGGCCAGCCCCACCCCCGAAGGCTATAGCCCACCCATTTTTGTGGCCTTTTTCCGCTGGACGAACTTGGCGCCCCGGCCTTCGGGCGGTTATTTTTCGGCGCGGTTTTGTCCGCGGCCTATTTTTGGCAGACGGAGGCACCTCGTAAAGTCTCGCGCCATTCCGAGTCCGGCGAAGGAAGTCGGCCAGCCCCACCCCCCAAGGCTATAGCCCACCCGTTTTTTTGGGCTTTTTCCGGCGGACGAACTTGGCGCCCCGGCCTTCGGGCGGTTATTTTTGGGCGCGGCTGTGCCCGCGGCCTATTTTTTGCACACGGAGGCGCCTCGCAAAGTCTCGCTCCATTCCGAGTCCGGCGGACGAAGTGGGCCAGCCCCACCCCCCAAGGTTATAGCCCACCCGTTTTTATGGCCTTTTTCCGCTGGACGAACTTGGCGCCCCGGCCTTCGGGTGGTTATTTTTGTGCGCGGCTGTACCCACGGCCTAGTTTTGGCACACGGAGGTGCCTCGCAAAGTCTCGCGCCATTCCGAGTCCGGCGGGCGAAGTTTGCCAGCCCCACCCCCCAAGGCTATAGCCCACCCGTTTTTGTGGCCTTTTTCCGCTGGACGAACTTGGCGCCCCAGCCTTCGGGCGGTTATTTTTGTGTGCGGCTGCGCCCACGGCCTATTTTTGGACCACGGAGGCACCTCGCAAAGTCTCGCGCCATTCCGAGTCCGGCGGACGAAGTTGGCCAGCCCCACCCCCCAAGGCTATAGCCCACCCGTTTTTGTGGGCTTTTTCCGCTGGACGAACTTGGCGCCCCGGCCTTCGGGTGGTTATTTTTGTGCGCGGCTGTGCCCACGGCCTAGTTTTGGCACACGGAGGTGCCTCGCAAAGTCTCGCCCCATTCCGAGTCCGGCGGAAGAAGTTGGCCAGCCACACCCCCCAAGGCTATAGCCCACCCGTTTTTGTGGCCTTTTTCTGATGCACGAACTTGGTGCCCCGGCCTTCAAGCGGTTATTTTTGGGCGCGCCTGTGCCCATGGCCTATTTTTGGCACACGGAGGCGCCTTGCAAAGTCTCGCGCCATTCCGAGTCCGGCGGACGAAGTTGGCCAGCCCCACCCCCGAAGGCTATAGCCCACCCATTTTTGTGGCCTTTTTCCGCTGGACGAACTTGGCGCCCCGGCCTTCGGGGGGTTATTTTTCGGCGCGGTTTTGTCCGCGGCCTATTTTTGGCAGACGGAGGCGCCTCGTAAAGTCTCGCGCCATTCCGAGTCCGGCGAAGGAAGTCGGCTAGCCCCACCCCCCAAGGCTATAGCCCACCCGTTTTTTTGGGCTTTTTCCGGCGGACGAACTTGGCGCCCCGGCCTTCGGCTGGTTATTTTTGGGCGCGGCTGTACCCACGGCCTAGTTTTGGCACACGGAGGTGCCTCGCAATGTCTCGCGCCATTCCGAGTCCGGCGGACAAAGTTGGCCAGCCCCACCCCCCAAGGGTATGGCCCACCCGTTTTTGTGGGCTTTTTCCGCTGGACGAACTTGGCGCCCCGGCCTTCGGCTGGTTATTTTTGGGCGCGGCTGTACCCACGGCCTATTTTTGGCACATGGAGGCGCCAAGCAAAGTCTCGCGCCATTCCGAGTCCGGCGGACGAAGTCGGCCAGCCCCACCCCCCAAGGCTATAGCCCACCCGTTTTTGTGGCCTTTTTCCGCTGGACGAACTTGGCGCCCCGGCCTTCGGGTGGTTATTTTTGTGCGCGGCTGTGCCCACGGCCTATTTTTGGCACACGGAGGCGCCTCGCAAAGCCTCGCTCCATTCTGAGTCCGGCGGACGAAGTTGGCCAGCCCCACCCCCCAAGGCTATAGCCCACCCGTTTTTATGGCCTTTTTCCGCTGGACGAACTTTGCAACCCGGCCTTCGTGCAGTTATTTTTGGGCGCGGCTGTGCCCACGGCCTATTTTTGGCACACGGAGGTGCCTCACAAAGTCTCGCGCCATTCCGAGGCCGGCGGAGGAAGTCGGCCAGCCCCACCCCCCAAGGCTATAGCCCACCCGTTTTTGTGGGCTTTTTCCGCTGGACGAACTTGGCGCCCCGGCCTTCGGACGGTTATTTTTGTGCGCGGCCTTGCCCGCGGCCTATTTTTGGCACACGGAGGCACCTCGCAAAGTCTCACGGCATTCCGAGTCCGGCGGACGAAGTCGGCCAGCCCCACCCCCCAAGCCTATAGCCCACCCGTTTTTGTGGCCTTTTTCCGCTGGACGAACATGGCGCCCCGGCCTTCGGGCGGTTATATTTGGGCGCGGCTCTGCTCGCGGCCTATTTTTGGCACACGGAGGAGCCTCGCAAAGTCTCGCGCCATTCGAAGTCCGGCGGACGAAGTGGGCCAGCGCCATTCCCCCAGGGTATAGCCCACCCGTTTTTGCAGGCTTTTTCCGCTGGACGAACTTGGCGCCCCGGCCTTCGGGCGGTTATTTTTGGGTGCGGCTGTGCCCTGGCCTATTTTTGGCACACGGAGGCACCTCGCAATGTCTCGCGCCATTCCGAGTCCGGCGGACGAAATGGGCCAGCCCCACTCCCCAAGGCTATAGCCCCCCCGTTTTTGTGGGCTTTTTCCGCTGGACGAACTTGGCGCCCCGGCCTTCGGGCGGTTATTTTTGGGCGCGGCTGTGCCCGCGGCCTATTTTTGGCACACGGAGGCACCTCGCAAAGTCTCGCGCCATTCCGAGTCCAGCGGACGAAGTTGGCCAGCCCCACCCCCCAAGGCTATAGCCCACCCGTTTTTGTGGGCTTTTTCCGCTGGACGAACTTGGCGCCCCGGCCTTCGGGCGGTTATTTTTGGGAAAGGCTGTGTCCGCGGCCTATTTTTGGCACAGGGAGGCACCTCGCAAAGTCTCGCGCCATTCCGAGTCCGGCGGACGAAGTCGGCCAGCCCCACCCCCCAAGGCTATAGCCCACCCGTTTTTGTGGCCTTTTTCCGCTGGACGAACTTGGCGCCCCGGCCTTCGGGCGGTTATTTTTGGGAAAGGCTGTGTCCGCGGCCTATTTTTGGCACACGGAGGTGCCTCGCAAAGTCACGCGCCATTTTGAGTCCGGCGGACGAAGTTGGCCAGCCCCACCCCCCAAGGCTATAGCCCACCCGTTTTTGTGGGCTTTTTCCGGTGGACGAACTTTGCAACCCGGCCTTCGGGCAGTTATTTTTGGGCGCGGCTGTGCCCACGGCCTATTTTTGGCACACGGAGGCGCCTCACATAGTCTCGCGCCATTCCGAGTCCGGCGGAGGAAGTCGGCCAGCCCCACCCCCCAAGGCTATAGCCCACCCGTTTTTGTGGGCTTTTTCCGCTGGACGAACTTGGCGCCCCGGCCTTCGGGCGGTTATTTTTGTGCGCGGCCTTGCCCGCGGCCTATTTTTGGCACACGGAGGCCCCTCGCAAAGTCTCACGGCATTCCGAGTCCGGCGGACGAAGTGGGCCAGCCCCACTCCCCAAGGCTATAGCCCACCTGTTTTTGCGGGCTTTTTCCGCTGGACGAACTTGGCGCCCCGGCCTTCGGGCGGTTATTTTTGGGTGCGGCTGTGCCCGCGGCCTATTTTTGGCACATGGAGGCACCCGCAAAGTCTCGTGCCATTCCGAGTCCGGCGGACGAAGTTGGCGAGCCCCACCCCCGAAGGATTTAGCCCACCCGTTTTTGTGGTCTTTTTCCGCTGGACGAACTTGGCGCCCCGGGCTTCGGGCGTTAATTTTTGGGCGCGGCTGTGCCCGCGGCCTATTTCTGGCACACGGAGGCGCCTTGCAAAGTCTGGCGGCATTCCGAGTCCGGCGGATGAAGTTGGCCAGCCCCAGCCCCCAAGGCTATAGCCCATCCGTTTTTGTGGCCTTTTTCCGCTGGACGAACTTGGCGCCCCGGCCTTCGGGCGGTTATTTTTTGGAGCGGCTGTGCCCGCGGCTTAATTTTGGCACACGGAGGCACCTCGTAAACGCTCGCGCCATTCCGAGTTCGGCGGACGAAGTTCGCCAGCCCAACCCCCCACGGCTATAGCCCACCCGTTTTTGTGGGCTTTTTCCGCTGGACGAACTTGGCGCCCCGGCCTTCGGGTGGTTATTTTTGGGCCCGGCTGTGCCCGCGGCCTATTTTTGGAACACGGAGGCACCTCGCAAAGTCTCGCACAATTCCGAGTCCAGCGGATGATGTCTGCCAGCCCCACCCCCCCAAGGCTATATCCCACCCGTTTTTGTGGCCTTTTTCCGCTGGACGAACTTGGGGCCCCGGCCTTCGGCCGGTTATTTTTGGGCGCGGCTGTACCCGCGGCCTATTTTTGGCACACAGAGGCGCCTCGCAATGTCTCGCGCCATTCCGAGTCCGGCGGACGAAGTTGGCCAGCCCCACCCCCCAAGGCTATAGCCCACCCGTTTTTGTGGCCTTTTTCCGCTAGACGAACTTGGCGCCCCGGGCTTCGGGCCGTTATTTTTGGGCGCGGCTGTGCCCGCGGCCTATTTTTGGCACACGGAGGCGCCTTGCAAAGTCTGGCGGATGAAGTCGGCCGGCCCCAGCCCCCAAGGCTATAGCCCACCCGTTTTTGTGGCCTTTTTCCGCAGGACGAACTTGGCGCCCCGGCCTTCGGGCGGTTATTTTTGGGAGCGGCTGTGCCCACGGCTTATTTTTGGCACACGGAGGCGCCTCGTAAACTCTCGCGCCATTCTGAGTCCGCCGGACGAAGTTGGCGAGCCCCACCCCCGAATGATATAGCCCACCCGTGTTTGTGGTCTTTTTCCGCTGGACGAACTTGACGCCCCGGGATTCGGGCGTTAATTTTGGGGCGCGGCTGTGCCCGCGGCCTATTTTTAGCACACAGAGGCGCCTCGCAAAGTCTCACGCCATTCCGAGTCCGGCGGACGAAGTCGGCCAGCCCCACCCCCGAAGGATATAGCCCACCCGTTTTTGTGGTCTTTTTCCGCTGGACGAACTTAGCGCCCCGGGCTTCGGGCGGTTATTTTTGGGCGCGGCTGTGCCCACGGCCTATTTTTGGCACACAAACGCGCCTCGCAAAGTCTCGCGCCATTCCGAGTCCGGCGGACGAAGTCGGCCAGCCCCACCCCCGAAGGATATAGCCCACCCGTTTTTTGGGCCTTTTTCCGCTGGACGAACTTGTCGCCCCGGCCTTCGGCTGGTTATTTTTGGGCGCGGCTGTACCCGCGGCCTATTTTTGGCACACGAAGGTGCCTCGCAAAGTCTCGCGCCATTCCGAGTCCGGCGGACGAAGTTGGCCAGCCCAACCCCCCAAGGCTATAGCCCACCCGTTTTTGTGCCCTTTTTCCGCTGGACGAACTTGGCGCCCCAGCCTTCGGGCGTTAATTTTTGGGTGCGGCTGTGCCCGCGGCCCATTTTTGGAACACGGAGGCGCCTCGCAAAGTCTCGGGCCATTCCGAGTCCGGCGGACGAAGTTGGCCAGCCCCACCCCCCAATGCTATAGCCCACCCGTTTTTGTGGCCTTTTTCCGTTGGACGAACTTGGCGCCCCCGGCCTTCGGGTAGTTATTTTTCGGCGCTGCTTTGACCGCGGCCTAATTTTGGCACACAGAGGTGCCTCGCAAAGTCTCGCTCCATTCCGAGTCCGGCGGACGAAGTTGGCCAGCCCCACCCCCCAAGGCTACAGCCCACCCGTTTTTGTGGCCTTTTTCCGCGGGACGAACTTGGCGCCCCGGCCTTCGGCCGGTTATTTTTGGGTGCGGCTGTACCCGTGGCCTATTTTTGGCACACGGAGGCGCCTTGCAAAGTCTCGTGCCATTCCGAGTCCGGCGGACGAAGTTGGCCAGCCCCACCCCCCAAGCCTATAGCCCACCCGTTTTTGTGGCCTTTTTCCGCTGGACGAACTTGGCACCCCGGGCTTCGGGCGGTTATTTTTGGGCGCGGCTGTGCCCACGGCCTATTTTTGGCACATGGAGGCGCCTTACAAAGTCTGGTGGCATTCCGAGTCCGGCGGATGAAGTTGGCCAGCCCCAGCCCCCAAGGCTATAGCCCACCCGTTTTTGTGGCCTTTTTCCGCTGGACGAACATGGCGCCCCGGCCTTCGGGCGGTTATTTTTGGGAGCGGCTGTGCCCGCGGCTTATTTTTGGCACACGGAGGCACCTCGTAAACTCTCGCGCCATTCCGAGTCCGGCGGACGAAGTTGGCCAGCCACACCCCCCAAGGCTATAGCCCACCCGTTTTTGTGGCCTTTTTCTGATGGACGAACTTGGCACCCCGGCCTTCGGGCAGTTATTTTTGGGCGCGGCTGTGTCCATGGCCTATTTTTGGCACACGGAGGTGCCTTGAAAAGTCTCGCGCCATTCTGAGTCCGGCGGACGAAGTTGGCCAGCCCCACCCCCCAAGGCTATAGCCCACCCGTTTTTGTGGGCTTTTTCCGCTGGACGAACTTTGCAACCCGGCCTTCGTGCAGTTATTTTTGGGCGCGGCTGTGCCCACGGCCTATTTTTGGCACACGGAGGCGCCTCACAAAGTCTCACGCCATTCCGAGTCCGGCGAAGGAAGTTGGCAGCCCCCACCCCCCAAGGCTATAGCCCACCCGTTTTTTTGGGCTTTTTCCGCCGGACGAACTTGGCGCCCCGGCCTTCGGGCGGTTATTTTTTGGGCGCGGCTGTGCCCGCGGCCTATTTTTGGCACACGGAGGTGCCTCGCAAAGTCTCGCTCCATTCCGAGTCCGGCGGACAAAGTGGGCCAGCCCCACCCCCCAAGGCTATAGCCCACCCGTTTTTGTGGGCTTTTTCCGCTGGACGAACTTGTCGCCCCGGCCTTCGGCTGGTTATTTTTGGGCGCGGCTGTACCCGTGGCCTATTTTTGGCACACGAAGGTGCCTCGCAAAGTCTCGCGCCATTCCGAGTCCGGCGGACGAAGTTGGCCAGCCCAACCCCCCAAGGCTATAGCCCACCCGTTTTTGTGCCCTTTTTCCGCTGGACGAACTTGGCGCCCCAGCCTTCGGGTGGTTATTTTTGTGCGCGGCTGTGCCCACGGCCTAGTTTTGGCACACGGAGGTGCCTCGCAAAGTCTCGCGCCATTCCGAGTCCGGCGGACGAAGTTTGCCAGCCCCACCCCCCAAGGCTATAGCCCACCCGTTTTTGTGGGCTTTTTCCGTTGGATGAACTTGGCGCCCCGGCCTTCGGGCGGTTATTTTTGGGTACGGCTGTGCCCGCGGCCTATTTTTGGCACATGGAGGTGCCTTGCAAAGTCTCGCGCCATTCCGAGTCCGGCTGACGAAGTTGGCCAGCCCCACTCCCCAAGGCTATAGCCCACCCGTTTTTGTGGCCTTTTTCCGCTGGACGAACTTGGCGCCCCAGCCTTCGGGCGGTTATTTTTGTGCGCGGCTGCGCCTGCGGCCTATTTTTGGACCACGGAGGCACCTCGCAAAATCTCGCGCCATTCCGTGTCCGGTGGACGAAGTCGGCCAGCCCCACCCCCCAAGGCTATAGCCCACCCGTTTTTGTGGGCTTTTTCCGCTGGACGAACTTGTCGCCCCAGCCTTCGGCTGGTTATTTTTGGGCGCGGCTGTACCCGCGGCCTATTTTTGGCAAGTGGAGGCGCCTCGCAAAGTCTCGCGCAATTCAGAGTCCGGCGGACGAAGTTGACCAGCCCCACCCCCCAAGGCTATAGCCCACTCGTTTTTGTGGCCTTTTTCCGCTGGACGAACTTGGCGCCCCAGCCTTCGGGTGGTTATTTTTGTGCGTGGCTGTACCCACGGCCTAGTTTTGGCACACGGAGGTGCCTCGCAAAGTCTCGCGCCATTCCGAGTCCGGCGGACGAAGTTGGCCAGCCACACCCCCCAAGGCTATAGCCCACCCATTTTTGTGGCCTTTTTCTGATGGACGAACTTGGCGCCCCGGCCTTCGGGCAGTTATTTTTGGGCGCGGCTTTGCCCATGGCCTATTTTTGGCACACGGAGGCGCCTTGCAAAGTCTCGCGCCATTCCGAGTCCGGCGGACGAAGTTGGCCAGCCCCACCCCCCAAGGCTATAGCCCACACCCGTTTTTGTGGCCTTTTTCTGCTGGACGAACTTGGCGCCCCGGCCTTCGGGCGGTTATTTTTGGGTGCGGCTTTGTCCGCGGCCTATTTTTGGCACACGGAGGCGCCTCGCAAAGTCTCGCGCCATTCCGAGTCCGGCGAAGGAAGTCGGCCAGCCCCACCCCCCAAGGCTGTAGCCCACCCGTTTTTTTGGGCTTTTTCCGCCGTACGAACTTGGCACCCCGGCCTTCGGGCAGTTATTTTTGGGCGTGGCTATGCACGCGGCCTATTTTTGGCACACGGAGGTGCCTCGTAAAGTCTCGCTCCATTCCGAGTCCGGCGGACGAAGTTGGCCAGCCCCACCCCCCAAGGCTATAGCCCACCCGTTTTTGTGCCCTTTTTCCGCTGGACGAACTTGGCGCCCCGGCCTTCGGGTGGTTATTTTTGTGCGCGGCTGTGCCCACGGCCTAGTTTTGGCACACGGAGGTGCCCTCGCAAAGTCTCGCGGCATTCCGAGTCCGGCGGACGAAGTTGGCCAGCCCCACCCCCCAAGGCTATAGCCCACCCTTTTTTGTGGCCTTTTTCCGCTGGACGAACTTGGCGCCCCGGCCTTCGTGCGGTTATTATTGGGCGCGGCTGTGCCCGCAGCCTATTTTTGCCACACGGAGGCACCTCGCAAAGTACCGCGCCATTCCGAGTCCGGCGGACGAAGTGGGCCGGCCCCACACCCCAAGGCTATAGGCCACCCGTTTTTGTGGCCTTTTTCCGCTGGACGAACTTGGCGCCCCCGGCCTTCGGGCAGTTATTTTTGGGCGCGGCTATGCACGCGGCCTATTTTTGGCACACGGAGGTGCCTCGCAAAGTCTCGCTCCATTGCGAGTCCGGCGGACGAAGTTGGCCAGCCCCACCTCCCAAGGCTATAGCCCACCCGTTTTTGTGGCCTTTTTCCGCTGGATGAACTTAGCGCTCCAGCCTTCGGGCTGTTATTTTTGGAAGCGGCTTTGCCCGCGACCTATTTTTGGCACATGGAGGTGCCTCGCAAAGTCTCGCGCCATTCCGAGTCCGGCTGACGAAGTTGGCCAGCCCCACTCCACAAGGCTATAGCGCACCCGTTTTTGTGGCCTTTTTCCGCTGGACGAACTTGGCGCCCCGGCCTTCGGGCGGTTATTTTTTGGCGCGGCTGTGCCCGCGGCCTATTTTTGCCACACGGAGGTACCTCGCAAAGTACCCGCGCCATTCCGAGTCCGGCGGACGAAGTGGGCCAGCCCCACACCCCAAGGCTATAGCCCACCCGTTTTTGTGGCCTTTTTCCGCTGGACGAACTTGGCGCCCCGGCCTTCGGGCGGTTATTTTTTGTACGCGGCTGCGCCCGCGGCCTATTTTTGGCACACGGAGGCGTCTCACAAAGCCTCGCGCCATTCCGAGTCCGGCGGAGAAGTTGGCCAGCCCCACCCCCCAAGGCTATAGCCCACCCGTTTTTGTGGGCTTTTTCCGCCGGACGAACTTGGCGCTCCAGCCTTCGGGCTGTTATTTTTGGGCACGGCTGTGCCCGCCACCTATTTTTGGCACATGGAGGTGCCTCGCAAAGTCTCGCGCCATTCCGAGTCCGGCTGACGAAGTTGGCTAGCCCCACTCCCCAAGGCTATAGCGCACCCGTTTTTGTGGCCTTTTTCCGCTGGACGAACTTGGCGCCCCGGCCTTCGGCCGGTTATTTTTTTGTGCGGCTGTGCCCGCGGCCTATTTTTGCCACACGCAGGCACCTCGTAAAGTACCGCGCCATTCCGAGTCCGGCGGACGAAGTGGGCCAGCCCCACACCTCAAGGCTATAGCCCACCCGTTTTTGTGGCCTTTTTCCGCTGGACGAACTTGGCGCCCCGGCCTTCGGGCGGTTATTTTTGTGCGCGGCTGCGCCCGCGGCCTATTTTTGGCACACGGAGGCATCTCGCAAAGCCTCGCGCCATTCCGTGTCCGGCGGACGAAGTGGGCCAGCCCCACCCCCCAAGGCTATAGCCCACCCGTTTTTGTGGGATTTTTCCGCTGGACGAACTTGGCGCCCCCGCCATCGGGCGGTTATTTTTGGACGCGGCTGTGCCTGCGGC
This sequence comes from Citrus unshiu, assembly GCA_033242345.1. Classification (NCBI taxonomy): domain Eukaryota; kingdom Viridiplantae; phylum Streptophyta; class Magnoliopsida; order Sapindales; family Rutaceae; genus Citrus; species Citrus unshiu. The sequence goes on from BTHF01000017.1 coordinate 134,233, forward strand.
CTATTTTTTGCACACGGAGGTGCCTCGCAAAGTCTCGTGCCATTCCGAGTCCGGCGGACGAAGTTGGCCAACCCCACCCCCCAAGGCTATAGCCCACCCGTTTTTGTGGCCTTTTTCCGCTGGACGAACTTGGCGCCCCGGCCTTCGGGTGGTTATTTTTGTGCGCGGCTGTGCCCACGGCCTAGTTTTGGCACACGGAGGTGCCTCGCAAAGTCTCGCGGCATTCCGAGTCCGGCGGACGAAGTTGGCCAGCCCCACCCCCCAAGGCTATAGCCCACCCTTTTTTGTGGCCTTTTTCCGCTGGACGAACTTGGCGCCCCGGCCTTCGTGCGGTTATTATTGGGCGCGGCTGTGCCCGCAGCCTATTTTTGCCACACGGAGGCACCTCGCAAAGTACCGCGCCATTCCGAGTCCGGCGGACGAAGTGGGCCAGCCCCACACCCCAAGGCTATAGCCCACCCGTTTTTGTGGCCTTTTTCCGCTGGACGAACTTGGCGCCCCGGCCTTCAGGCAGTTATTTTTGGGCGCGGCTATGCACGCGGCCTATTTTTGGCACACGGAGGTGCCTCGCAAAGTCTCGCTCCATTCCGAGTCCGGCGGACGAAGTTGGCCAGCCCCACCCCCCAAGGCTATAGCCCACCCGTTTTTGTGGCCTTTTTCCGCTGGACGAACTTGGCGCTCCAGCCTTCGGGCTGTTATTTTTGGTAGCGGCTGTGCCCGGGACCTATTTTTGGCACATGGAGGTGCCTCGCAAAGTCTCGCGCCATTCCGAGTCCGGCTGACGAAGTTGGCCAGCCCCACTCCCCAAGGCTATAGCGCACCCGTTTTTGTGGCCTTTTTCCGCTGGACGAACTTGGCGCCCCGGCCTTCGGGCAGTTATTTTTGGGCGCGGCTATGCACGCGGCCTATTTTTGGCACACGGAGGTGCCTTGCAAAGTCTCGCGCCATTCCGAGTCCGGCGGACGAAGTCGGCCACCCCACCCCCCGAAGGATATAGCCCACCCGTATTTTGGGCCTTTTTCCGCTGGACGAACTTGTCGCCCCGGCCTTCGGCTGGTTATTTTGGGGCGCGGCTGTGCCTGCGGCCTATTTTTTGCACACGGAGGTGCCTCGCAAAGTCTCGCGCCATTCCGAGTCCGGCGGACGAAGTTGGCCAACCCCACCCCCCCAAGGCTATAGCCCACCCGTTTTTGTGGCCTTTTTCCGCTGGACGAACTTGGCGCCCCGGCCTTCGGCCGGTTATTTTTTTGCGCGGCTGTGCCCGCGGCCTATTTTTGGCACACGGAGGCATCTCGCAAAGCCTCGCGCCATTCCGTGTCTGGCGGACGAAGTGGGCCAGCCCCACCCCCCAAGGCTATAGCCCACCCGTTTTTGTGGGATTTTTCCGCTGGACGAACTTGGCGCCCCAGCCTTCGGGCGGTTATTTTTGGCCGCGGCTGTGCTCGCGTCCTAATTTTGGCACATGGAGGTGCCTCGCAAAGTCTCACGCCATTCCGAGTCCGGCGGACGAAGTGGGCCAGCCCCACCCGCCAAGGCTATAGCCAACCCGTTTTTGTGGGCTTTTTCCGCTGGACGAACTTGGCCCCCCCGCCATCGGGCGGTTATTTTTGGACGCGGCTGTGCCTGCGCCCTATTTTTGGCACACGGAGGTGCCTCGCAAAGTCTCGCGCCATTCCGAGTCCGGCGGACGAAGTTGGCCAACCCCACCCCCCAAGGCTATAGCCCACCCGTTTTTGTGGGATTTTTCCGCTGGACGAACTTGGCGCTCCGGCCTTCGGGCTGTTATTTTTGGGCGCGGCTGTGTTCGCGACCTATTTTTGTCACACGGAGGTGCCTCGCAAAGTCTCGCACCATTCCGAGTCCGGCGGACGAAGTTGGCCAGCCCCAGCCCCCAAGGCTATAGTCCACCCGTTTTTTTGGGCTTTTTCCGCTGGACGAACTTGGCGCCACGGCCTTCGGGCGGTTATTTTTGGGCTCGGCTGTGCCCGCGGCCTATTTTTGGCACACGGAGGCGCCTCGCAAAGTCTCGCTCCATTCTGAGTCCGGCGGACGAAGTTGGCCAGCCCCACCTCCCAAGGCTATAGCCCGCCCGTTTTTGTGGGCTTTTTCCGCTGGATGAACTTGGCGCCCCGGACTTCGGCCGGTTATTTTTGGGCGCGGCTGTACCCGCGGCCTATTTTTGGCACACGGAGGCGCCTCGCAAAGTCTCGCGCCATTCCGAGTCCGGCGGACGAAGTTGGCCAGCCCCACCCCCCAAGGCTATAGCCCACCCATTTTTGTGGCCATTTTCCGCTGGACGAACTTGGCGCCCCGGCCTTCGGGTAGTTATTTTTGGGAGCGGCTGCGCCCGCGGCCTATTTTTGGCACACGGAGGCACCTTGCAAAGTCTGGCGGCATTCCGAGTCCGGCGGACGAAGTGGGCCAGCCCCAGCCCCCAAGGCTATAGCCCACCCGTTTTTGTGGCCTTTTTCCGCTGGACGAACTTGGCGCCCCAGCCTGCGGCCGGTTATTTTTCGGCACAGCTGTGCCCATGGCCTATTTTTGGCACACGGAGGTGCCTTGCAAAGTCTCGCGCCATTCCGAGTCCGGCGGACGAAGTTGGCCAGCCCCAGCCCCCAAGGCTATAGCCCACCCATTTTTGTGGCCTTTTTCCGCTGGACGAACTTGGCGCCCCGGCCTTCAGGAAGTTATTTTTGGGCGCGGTTTTGTCCACGGCCTATTTTTGACACACGGAGGCGCCTCGTAAAGTGTCGCGCCATTCCGAGTCCGCCGGACGAAGTAGGCCAGCCCTACCCCCCAAGGCTATAGCCCACCCGTTTTTGTGGGCTTTTTCCGCTGGACGAACTTGACGCCCCAGCCTTCGGGCGGTTATTTTTGGACGCGGCTGTGCCCGCGGCCTAGTTTTGGCACACAGAGGTGCCTCGCAACATCACACACCATTCCGAGTCCGGCGGACGAAGTTGGCCAGCCCCACCCCCCAAGGCTATAGCCCACCTGTTTTTGTGGCCTTTTTCCGATGGACGAACTTGCCGCCCCGGCCTTCGGGCGGTTATTTTTGGGCTCGGCTGTGCCCGCGGCCTATTTTTGGCACACAGAGGTGCCTCGCAACGTAACGCACCATTCCGAGTCCGGCGGACGAAGTTGGCCAGCGCCACCCCCCCAAGGCTATAGCCCACCCGTTTTTGTGGCCTTTTTCCGATGGACGAACTTGCCGCCCCGGCCTTCGGGAGGTTATTTTTGGGCGCGGGCACATTTTCGGCACACGGAGGTGCCTCGCGAAGTCTCGCGCCATTCGAAGTACGGCGGACGAAGTAGGCCAGCCCCGTCCCCCAAGGCTATAGCCCACCCGTTTTTGTGTCCTTTTTCCGCTGGACGAACTTGGCGCCCCGGCCTTCGGGAGGTTATTTTTGGGCGCGACTGTGCCCGTTGCCTATTTTTGGTACACGGAGGCGACTCGCAAAGTCTCGCGCCATTCCGAGTCCGGCGGACGAAGTTGGCCAGCCCCACCCCCCAAGGCTATAGCCCACCCGTTTTTGTGGGCTTTTTCGGCTGGACGAACTTGGCGCCCCGGCCTTCGGGCGGTTATTTTTGGGCGCGACTGTGCCCGTTGCCTATTTTTGGTACACGGAGGCGCCTCGCAAAGTCTCACGCCATTCCGAGTCCGGCGGACGAAGTGGGCCAGCCCCACCCCCCAAGGCTATAGCCCACCCGTTTTTGTGGCCTTTTTCCGCTGGACGAACTTGGCGCCCCGGCCTTCGGGCGGTTATTTTTGGGCGCGGCTGTTCCCACGGCCTATTTTTGGCACACAGAGGTGCCTCGTATTATGTCGCGCCATTCCGAATCCGGCGGACGAAGTTGGCCAGCCCCACCCCCCAAGGCTATAGCCCACCTGTTTTTGTGGCGTTTTTCCGCTGGACGAACTTGGCGCCCCGGCCTTCGGGCGGTTATTTTTGGGCGCGGCTGTGCCCGCGGCCTAGTTTTGGCATACCGAGGTGCCTCGCAAAGTGTCATGCCATTCCGAGTCCGGCGGACGAAGTTCGCCAGCCCCACCCCCAAGGCTATAGCCCACCCGTTTTTGTGGCCTTTTTCCGCTGGACGAACTTGGCGCCTTGGCCTTCGGCCGGTTATTTTTGGGCGCGGCTGTGCCCGCGGTCTAGTTTTGGCATACGGAGGTGCCTCGCAAAGTCTCATGCCACTCCGAGTCCGGCGGACGAAGTTGGCCAGCCCCACCCCCCAAGGCTATAGCCCACCCGTTTTTGTGGCGTTTTTCCGCTGGACGAACATGGCGCCCCGCCCTTCGGGGGGTTATTTTTGGACGTGGCTGTGCCCGCGGACTATTTTTGGCGCACGGAGGTGCCTCACAATGTCACGCGCCATTCCGAGTCCGGCGGACGAAGTTGGCCAGCCCCACCCCCCAAGGCTATAGCCCACCCGTTTTTGTGGCCTTTTTCCGCTGGACGAACTTGGCGCCCCGGCCTTCGAGAGGTTATTTTTGGGTGCGGCTGCACCCACGACCTATTTTTGGCACACAGAGGCACCTCGCGAAGTCTCGCGCCATTCGGAGTACGGCGGACGAAGTAGGCCAGCCCCGCCCCCCAAGGCTATAGCCCACCCGTTTTTGTGTCCTTTTTCCGCTGGACGAACTTGGCGCCCCGGCCTTCGGGCGGTTATTTTTGGGCGCGACTGTGCCCGTTGCCTATTTTTGGTACACGGAGGCGCCTCGCAAAGTCTCGCGCAATTCTGAGTCCGGCGGAGGAAGTTGGCCAGCCCCACCCCCCAAGGCTATAGCCCACCCGTGTTTGTGGGCTTTTTCCGCGGGACGAACTTTGCGCCCCGGCCTTCGGGAGGTTATTTTTGGGCGTGGCTGTGTCCGTGCCCTATTTTTGGCACACGGAGGCACCTCGCGAAGACTCGCGCCATTCGGAGTACGGCGGATGAAGTCGGCCAGTCCCGACCCCCAAGGCTATAGCCCACCCGTTTTTGTGGCCTTTTTCCGCTGGACGAAATTGGCGCCCCGGCCTTCGGGCGGTTATTTTTGGGCGTGGCTGTGTCCGTGCCCTATTTTTGGCACACGGAGGCACCTCGCGAAGACTCGCGCCATTCGGAGTACGGCGGATGAAGTCGGCCAGTCCCGACCCCCAAGGCTATAGCCCACCCATTTTTGTGGCCTTTTTCCGCTGGACGAACTTGGCGCCCCGGCCTTCAGGAAGTTATTTTTGGGCGCGGTTTTGTCCACGGCCTATTTTTGACACACGGAGGCGCCTCGTAAAGTGTCGCGCCATTCCGAGTCCGCCGGACGAAGTTGGCCAGCCCTACCCCCCAAGGCTATAGCCCACCCGTTTTTGTGGGCTTTTTCCGCTGGACGAACTTGACGCCCCAGCCTTCAGGCGGTTATTTTTGGTCGAGGCTGTGCCCGCGGCCTAGTTTTGGCACACAGAGGTGCCTCGCAACATCACGCACCATTCCGAGTCCGGCGGACGAAGTTGGCCAGCCCCACCCCCCAAGGCTATAGCCCACCTGTTTTTATGGCCTTTTTCCGATGGACGAACTTGCCGCCCCGGCCTTCGGGCGGTTATTTTTGGGCTCGGCTGTGCCTGCGGCCTATTTTTGGCACACAGAGGTGCCTCGCAACGTAACGCACCATTCCGAGTCCGGCGGACGAAGTTGGCCAGCGCCGCCCCCCAAGGCTATAGCCCACCCGTTTTTGTGTCCTTTTTCCGCTGGACGAACTTGGCGCCCCGGCCTTCGGGAGGTTATTTTTGGGCGCGACTGTGCCCGTTGCCTATTTTTGGTACACAGAGGTGCCTCGCAAAGTCTCGCGCCATTACGAGTCCGGCAGACGAAGTTGGCCAGCCCCACCCCCCAAGGCTATAGCCCACCCATTTTTGTGACCTTTTTCCGCTGGATGAACTTGGCGCCCCGGCCTTCGGGCCGTTATTATTGGGCACGGCTGTGCCCGCAGCCTAGTTTTGGCATACGGAGGCGCCTCGCAAAGTCTCGCGCCATTCCGAGTCCTGGGGACGAATTTGGCCGGCCCCACTGCCCAAGGCTATGGCCCACCCGTTTTTGTGACCTTTTTCCGCTGGACGAACTTGGCGCCACGGCCTTCAGGCGGTTATTTTTGGGCGCGACTGTGACCGTTGCCTATTTTTGGTACATGGAGGCGCCTCGCAAAGTCTCGCAACATTCCGAGTCCGGCGGACGAAGTTGGCCAGCCCCACCCCCCAAGGCTATAGCCCACCCGTTTTTGGGGCTTTTTTCCGCTGGACGAACTTGGCGCCCCGGCCTTCGGGAGGTTATTATTGGGCGCGGCTGTTCCCACGGCCTATTTTTGGCACACAGAGGCGCCTCGCAATATGTCGCGCCATTCCGAATCCGGCGGACGAAGTTGGCCAGCCCCACCCCCCAAGGCTATAGCCCACCCGTTTTTGTGGCCTTTTTCCGCTGGACGAACTTGGCGCCACGGCCTTCGGGCGGTTATTTTTGGGCGCGGCTGTGCTCGCGGGCTATTTTTGGCACACGGAGTTGCCTCGCAAAGTCTCTCGCCATTCCGAGTCCTGGGGACGAAGTTGGCCAGCCCCACCGCCAAAGTCTATAGCCCACCCGTTTTTGTGGCCTTTTTCCGCTGGACGAACTTGGCGCCCCGGCCTTCGGGCGGTTATTTTTGGGAGCGGCTGCACCCGTGACCTATTTTTCGCACACGGAACGCCTCGCAAGGTCTCGCGCCATTCCGAGTCCGGCGGACGAAGTGGGCCAGCCCCACCCCCCAAGGCTATAGCCAACCTGTTTTTGTGGCCTTTTTCCGCTGGACGAACTTGGCGCCCCGGCCTTCGGGCGGTTATTTTTTGGGTGCGGCTGTGCCCGCGGCCTATTTTTGGCACATGGAGGCGCCTCGCAAATTCTCGTGCCATTCTGACTCCGGCGGACGAAGGCGGCCAGCCCCACCCCCCAAGGCTATAGCCCACCCGTTTTTGTGCCCATTTTCCGCTAGACGCACTTGGCGCCCCGGCCTTTGGGCATTTATTTTTGGGCGCAGCTTTGTCCGCGGCCTATTTTTGGCACACGGAGGCCCCTCGCAAAGTCTCACGGCATTCCGAGTCCGGCGGACGAAGTGGGCCGGCCCCACCCCCCAAGTCTATAGCCCACCCGTTTTTGTGGCCTTTTTCCGCTGGACGAACTTGGCGCCCCGGCCTTCGGGCAGTTATATTTAGGTACGGCTTTCTCCGCGGCCTATTTTTGGTACCCGGAGGCCCCTCGCAAAGTCTCGCGGCATTCCGAGTCCGGCGGACAAAGTTGGCCAGCCCCACCCCCCAAGGCTATAGCCCACCCGTTTTTGTGGCCTTTTTCCGCTGGACGAACTTGGCGCCCCGGCCTTCGGGCGGTTATTTTTGGGAGCGGCTTTGCCCGCAGCCTATTTTTGGCACACGGAGGCCCCTCGCAAAGTCTCGCGGCATTCCGAGTCCGGCGGACGAAGTTGGCCAGCCCCACCCCCCAAGGCTACAGCCCACCCGTTTTTGTGGCCTTTTTCCGCTGGACCAACTTGGCGCCCCGGACTTCGGGTGGTTATTTTTGGGCACGGCTTTGTCCGTTGACTATTTTTGGCACACGGAGGCCCCTCGCAAAGTCTCACGGCATTCCGAGTCCGGCGGACGAAGTTGGCCAGCCCCACCCCCCAAGGCTATTGCCCACCCGTTTTTGTAGCCTTTTTCCGCTGGACGAACTTGGCGCCCCGGCCTTCGGGCGGTTATTTTTGGGCGCGGCTTTGCCCGCGGCCTATTTTTGGCACACGGAGGCCCCTTGTAAAGTCTCGCGGCATTCCGAGTCCGGCGGACGAAGTGGGCCAGCCCCACCCCCCAAGGCTATAGCCCACCCGTTTTTATGGCCATTTTCCGCTAGACGCACTTGGCGCCCCAGCCTTCGGGCATTTATTTTTGCGCGCAGCTTTGTCCGTGGCCTATTTTTGGCACACGGAGGCCCCCGCAAAGTCTCACGGCATTCCGAGTCCGGCGGACGAAGTAGGCCGGCCCCACCCCCCAAGTCTATAGCCCACCCGTTTATGTGGCCTTTTTCCGCTGGACGAACTTGGCGCCCCGGCGTTCGGGCGGTTATTTTTGGGTGCGGCTTTGCCTGCGGCATTTTTTTTGGCACACGGAGGCCCCTCGCAAAGTCTCACGGCTTTCCGAGTCAGCCGGACGAAGTCGGCCTGCCCCACCCCACAAGGCTATAGCCCACCCGTTTTTGTGGCCATTTTCCGCTGGACAAACTTGGCGCCCCGGCCTTTGGGCGGTTATTTTTGGGCGCGGCTTTGCCTGTGGCCTATTTTTGGCAAACGGCGGCCCCCCCGCAAAGTGTCGCGGCATTCCGAGTCCGGCCGACGAAGTTGGCCAGCCCCACGCCCCAAGGCTATAGCCCACCCGTTTTTGTGGCTTTTTTCCGCTGGACGAACTTGGCGCCCCGGCCTTCGGGCTGTTATTTTTGGGCGCGGCTTTGCCCGCAGCCTATTTTTGGCACACAGAGGCCCCTCGCAAAGTCTCGCGACATTCCGAGTCCGGCCGATGAAGTTGGCCAGCCCCACGCCCCGAGGCTATAGCCCACCCGTTTTTGTGGCCTTTTTCCACTGGACGAACTTGGCGCCCCGGCATTCGGGCTGTTGTTTTTGGGCGCGGCTGTGGCTGCGGCCTATTTTTGGCACACGGAGGCACCTTTTAAAGTCTCGCGCCATTCCGAGTCCGGCGGACGAAGTTGGCCAGCCCCACCCCCGAAGGCTATAGCCCACCCGTTTTTGTGGCCTTTTTCCGCTGGACGAACTTGGCGCCCCGGCCTTCGGGCGGTTATTTTTGGGCGCGGCTGTGCCCGCGGCCTATTTTTGGCACACGTTGGCGCCTCGCAAAGTCTTGCACCATTCCAAGTCCGGCGGACGAAGTCGGCCAGCCCCACCCCACAAGGCTATAGCCCACCCGTTTTTGTGGCCTTTTTCCGCTGGACGAACTTAGCGCCCCGGCCTTCGGGCGGTTTTTTTTTGGGCGTGGCTGTGCCCGCGGCCTATTTTTGGCACACGGAGGCGCCTCACAAAGTCTCGCGCCATTCCCAGTCCGGCGGACGAAGTTGGCCAGCCCCACCCCCCAAGGCTATAGCCCACCCGTTTTTGTGGGCTTTTTCTGCTGGACGAACTTGGCCAGCCCCACCCCCCAAGGCTATAGCCCACCCGTTTTTGTGGCCTTTTTACGCAGGACGAACTTGGCGCTCCGGCCTTCGAGCAGTTATTTTTGGGCGCGGCAGTGCCCGCGCCCTATTTTTGGCACACGGAGGGGCCTCGCAAAGTGTCGCGGCATTCCGAGTCCGGCGGACGAAGTTGGCCAGCCCCACCCCCCAAGGCTGTAGCCCTCCCGTTTTTGTGGGCTTTTTCCGCTGGACGAACTTGGCGCCCCGGCCTTCGGGCGGTTAGTTTTGGGCGCGGTTTTGTCCACGGCCTATTTTTGACACACGGAGGCGCCTCGTAAAGTGTCGCGCCATTCCGAGTCCGCCGGACGAAGTTGGCCAGCCCTACCCCCCAAGGCTATAGCCCACCCGTTTTTGTGGGCTTTTTCCGCTGGACGAACTTGACGCCCCAGCCTTCAGGCGGTTATTTTTGGTCGCGGCTGTGCCCGCGGCCTAGTTTTGGCACACAGAGGTGCCTCGCAACATCACGCACCATTCCGAGTCCGGCGGACGAAGTTGGCCAGCCCCACCCCCCAAGGCTATAGCCCACCTGTTTTTGTGGCCTTTTTCCGATGGACGAACTTGCCGCCCCGTTCTTCGGGCGGTTATTTTTGGGCTCGGCTGTGCCTGCGGCCTATTTTTGGCACACAGAGGTGCCTCGCAACGTAACGCACCATTCCGAGTCCGGCGGACGAAGTTGGCCAGCGCCGCCCCCCAAGGCTATAGCCCACCCGTTTTTGTGTCCTTTTTCCGCTGGACGAACTTGGCGCCCCGGCCTTCGGGAGGTTATTTTTGGGCGCGACTGTGCCCGTTGCCTATTTTTGGTACACGGAGGTGCCTCGCAAAGTCTCGCGCCATTACGAGTCCGGCAGACGAAGTTGGCCTGCCCCACCCCCCAAATCTATAGCCCACCCATTTTTGTGACCTTTTTCCGCTGGATGAACTTGGCGCCCCGGCCTTCGGGCCGTTATTATTGGGCACGGCTGTGCCCGCAGCCTAGTTTTGGCATACGGAGGCGCCTCGCAAAGTCTCGCGCCATTCCGAGTCCTGGGGACGAATTTGGCCGGCCCCACTGCCCAAGGCTATGGCCCACCCGTTTTTGTGACCTTTTTCCGCTGGACGAACTTGGCGCCACGGCCTTCAGGCGGTTATTTTTGGGCGCGACTGTGACCGTTGCCTATTTTTGGTACATGGAGGCGCCTCGCAAAGTCTCGCAACATTCCGAGTCCGGCGGACGAAGTTGGCCAGCCCCACCCCCCAAGGCTATAGCCCACCCGTTTTTGGGGCTTTTTTCCGCTGGACGAACTTGGCGCCCCGGCCTTCGGGAGGTTATTATTGGGCGCGGCTGTTCCCACGGCCTATTTTTGGCACACAGAGGCGCCTCGCAATATGTCGCGCCATTCCGAATCCGGCGGACGAAGTTGGCCAGCCCCACCCCCCAAGGCTATAGCCCACCCGTTTTTGTGGCCTTTTCCGCTGGACGAACTTGGCGCCCCGGCCTTCGGGCGGTTATTTTTGGGCGCGGCTGTGCTCGCGGGCTATTTTTGGCACACGGAGTTGCCTCGCAAAGTCTCGCGCCATTCCGAGTCCTGGGGACGAAGTTGGCCAGCCCCACCGCCAAAGTCTATAGCCCACCCGTTTTTGTGGCCTTTTTTCCGCTGGACGAACTTGGCGCCCCGGCCTTCGGGCGGTTATTTTTGGGAGCGGCTGCACCCGTGACCTATTTTTCGCACACGGAACGCCTCGCAAGGTCTCGCGCCATTCCGAGTCCGGCGGACGAAGTGGGCCAGCCCCACCCCCCAAGGCTATAGCCAACCTGTTTTTGTGGCCTTTTTCCGCTGGACGAACTTGGCGCCCCGGCCTTCGGGCGGTTATTTTTTTGGGTGCGGCTGTGCCCGCGGCCTATTTTTGGCACATGGAGGCGCCTCGCAAATTCTCGTGCCATTCTGACTCCGGCGGACGAAGGCGGCCAGCCCCACCCCCCAAGGCTATAGCCACCCGTTTTTGTGCCCATTTTCGCTAGACGCACTTGGCGCCCCGGCCTTTGGGCATTTATTTTTGGGCGCAGCTTTGTCCGCGGCCTATTTTTGGCACACGGAGGCCCCTCGCAAAGTCTCACGGCATTCCGAGTCCGGCGGACGAAGTGGGCCGGCCCCACCCCCCAAGTCTATAGCCCACCCGTTTTTGTGGCCTTTTTCCGCTGGACGAACTTGGCGCCCCGCCTTCGGGCGGTTATTTTGGGAGCGGCTTTGCCCGCAGCCTATTTTTGGCACACGGAGGCCCCTCGCAAAGTCTCGCGGCATTCCGAGTCCGGCGGACGAAGTTGGCCAGCCCCACCCCCCAAGGCTACAGCCCACCCGTTTTTGTGGCCTTTTTCCGCTGGACCAACTTGGCGCCCCGGACTTCGGGTGGTTATTTTTGGGCACGGCTTTGTCCGTTGACTATTTTGGCACTCGGAGGCCCCTCGCAAAGTCTCACGGCATTCCGAGTCCGGCGGACGAAGTTGGCCAGCCCCACCCCCCAAGGCTATTGCCCAACCCGTTTTTGTAGCCTTTTTCCGCTGGACGAACTTGGCGCCCCGGCCTTCGGGCGGTTATTTTTGGGCGCGGCTTTGCCCGCGGCCTATTTTTGGCACACGGAGGCCCCTTGTAAAGTCTCGCGGCATTCCGAGTCCGGCGGACGAAGTGGGCCAGCCCCACCCCCCAAGGCTATAGCCCACCCGTTTTTATGGCCATTTTCCGCTAGACGCACTTGGCGCCCCAGCCTCGGGCATTTATTTTTGCGCGCAGCTTTGTCCGCGGCCTATTTTTGGCACACGGAGGCCCCCGCAAAGTCTCACGGCATTCCGAGTCCGGCGGACGAAGTAGGCCGGCCCCACCCCCCAAGTCTATAGCCCACCCGTTTATGTGGCCTTTTTCCGCTGGACGAACTTGGCGCCCCGGCGTTCGGGCGGTTATTTTTGGGTGCGGCTTTGCCCGCGGCATTTTTTTGGCACACGGAGGCCCCATCGCAAAGTCTCGCGGCTTTCCGAGTCAGGCGGACGAAGTCGGCCTGCCCCACCCCACAAGGCTATAGCCCACCCGTTTTTGTGGCCATTTTCCGCTGGACAAACTTGGCGCCCCGGCCTTTGGGCGGTTATTTTTGGGCGCGGCTTTGCCTGTGGCCTATTTTTGGCAAACGGCGGCCCCCCGCAAAGTGTCGCGGCATTCCGAGTCCGGCCGACGAAGTTGGCCAGACCCACGCCCCAAGGCTATAGCCCACCCGTTTTTGTGGCTTTTTCCGCTGGACGAACTTGGCGCCCCGGCCTTCGGGCTGTTATTTTTGGGCGCGGCTTTGCCCGCAGCCTATTTTTGGCACACAGAGGCCCCTCGCAAAGTCTCGCGACATTCCGAGTCCGGCCGACGAAGTTGGCCAGCCCCACGCCCTGAGGCTATAGCCCACACCCGTTTTTGTGGCCTTTTCCACTGGACGAACTTGGCGCCCCGGCATTCGGGCTGTTGTTTTTGGGCGCGGCTTGTGGCTGCGGCCTATTTTTGGCACACGGTAGGCACCTTTTAAAGTCTCGCGCCATTCCGAGTCTGGCGGACGAAGTTGGCCAGCCCCACCCCCGAAGGCTATAGGCCCACCCGTTTTTGTGGCCTTTTTCCGCTGGACGAACTTGGCGCCCCGGCCTTCGGGCGGTTATTTTTGGGCGCGGCTGTGCCCGCGGCCTATTTTTGGCACACGTTGGCGCCTCGCAAAGTCTTGCACCATTCCAAGTCCGGCGGACGAAGTCGGCCAGCCCCACCCCACAAGGCTATAGCCCACCCGTTTTTGTGGCCTTTTTCCGCTGGACGAACTTAGCGCCCCGGCCTTCGGGTGGTTTTTTTATGGGCGTGGCTGTGCCCGCGGCCTATTTTTGGCACTCGGAGGCGCCTCACAAAGTCTCGCGCCATTCCCAGTCTGGCGGACGAAGTTGGCCAGCCCCACCCCCCAAGGCTATAGCGCACCCGTTTTTGTGGGCTTTTTCTGCTGGACGAACTTGGCCAGCCCCACCCCCCCAAGGCTATAGCCCACCCGTTTTTGTGGCCTTTTTACGCAGGACGAACTTGGCGCCCCGGCCTTCGAGCAGTTATTTTTGGGCGCGGCAGTGCCGCGCCCTATTTTTGGCACACGGAGGGGCCTCGCAAAGTGTCGCGGCATTCCGAGTCCGGCGGACGAAGTTGGCCAGCCCCACCCCCCAAGGCTGTAGCCCTCCCGTTTTGTGGGCTTTTTCCGCTGGACGAACTTGGCGCCCACCGGCCTTCGGGCGGTTATTTTTGGGCGCGGCTGTGCCCGCGGCCTATTTTTTGTACACGGAGGTGCCTCTCAAAGTTTCGCGCCATTCCGAGTCCAGCGGATGAAGTTGGCCAGCCCCACCCCCCAAGGCTATAGCCCACCCGTTTTTTGGGGCCTTTTTTCGCTGGACGAACTTGGCGCCCCGGCCTTCGGGCGGTTAATTTAGGCGCGGCTGTGCCCGCGGCCTATTTTTGGCCCACGGAGGCGCCTCGCAAAGTCTCGCGCCATTCCGAGGTCCGGCGGACTAAGTTGGCCAGCCCCACCCCCCAAGGCTATAGCCCACCCGTTTTTGTGGGCTTTTTTCCGCTGGACGAACTTCGCGCCCCGGCCTTCGGGCGGTTATTTTTGGGCGCGGCTGTTCCGCGGCTTATTTTTGGCACACGGAGGCGCCTCGCAAAGTCTCGCGCCATTCCGAGTCCGGCGGACAAAGTTGGCCGGCCCCACCCCGCAAGGCTATAGCCCACCCGTTTTTGTGGCCTTTTTCCGCTGGACGAACTTGGCGCCCCGGCCTTCGGGCGGTTATTTTTGGGCGCGGCTGTGCCGCGGCTTATTTTTGGCACACACGGAAGCCGCTCGCAAAGTCTCGCGCCATTCCAAGTTTGGCGGACGAAGTTGGCCAGCCCCACCCCCCCAAGGCTATAGCCCACCCGTTTTGTGGCCTTTTTACGCAGGACGAACTTGGCGCCCCAGCCTTCGCGCGGTTATTTTTGGGATCGGCTGTGCCCACGGCCTATTTTTAGCACACGGAGGGGCCTCGCAAAGTCTCGCGCCATTCCGAGTCTGGCGGACGAAGTGGGCCAGCCCCACCCCCCAAGGCTATAGCCCACCCGTTTTTGTGGCCTTTTTCCGCTGGACGAACTTGGCACCCCGGCCTTCGAGCAGTTATTTTTGTGCGCGGCTGTGCCCGCGGCCTATTTTTGGCACACGGAGGGGCCTCGCAAAGTCTCGCGCCATTCCTAGTCCGGCAGACGAAGTCGGCGGCCCCACCCCCCAAGGCTATAGCCCACCCGTTTTTGTGGCTTTTTCCGCTGGACGAACTTGGGGCCCCGGCCTTCGGGCGGTTATTTTTGGGCGCAGCTGTGCCCGCGGCCTATTTTTGGCACACGGAGGTGCCTCGCAAAGTCTCGCGCCATTCCGAGTCCCGGCGGACGAAGTTGGCCAGCCCCACCCCCCAAGGCTATAGCCCACCCGTTTTTGTGGCCTTTTTCCGCTGGACGAACTTGGCGTCCCGGCCTTCGGGCGGTTATTTTTAGGCGCAGCTGTGCCCGCGGCCTATTTTTGGCACACGGAGTCGCCTTGCAAAGTATCGCGCCAATCCGAGTCCGGCGGACGAGGTGGGCCAGCCCCACCGCCCAAGGCTATATCCCACCCAGTTTTTGTGGCCTTTTTTCGCTGGACGAACTTGGCGCCCCAGCCTCGGGCGGTTATTTTTGGGCGCGGCTGTGCCCGTGGCCTATTTTTGGCACATGGAGGCACCTCGCAAAGTCTCGCGCCATTCCGAGTGCGGCGGACAAAGTTGGCCAGCCCCACCCCCCAAGTCTATAGCCCACCCGTTTTTGTGGGATTTTCCGCTGGACGAACTTGGCGCCCCGGCATTCGGGCGGTTATTTTTCCGCGCGGCTGTGTCCGCGGCCTATTTTTGGTACATGGAGGCGCCTCGCAAAGTTTTGCGCCATATCCGAGTGCAGCGGATGAAGTTGGCCAGCCCCACCCCCCAAGGCTATAGCCCACCCGTTTTTGGGGCCTTTTTCCGCTGGACGAACTTGGCACCCCGCCCTTTGGGCGTTTATTTTTTGGTACGGCTGTGCCCGCGGCCTATTTTTGGCACACGGAGGCGCCTCGCAAAGTCTCGCGGCATTCCGAGTCCGGCGGACGAAGTTGGCCAGCCCCACCCCCCAAGGCTAAAGCCCACCCGTTTTTGTGGCCTTTTTCGCTGGACGAACTTGGCGCCCCGGCCTTCGGGCGGTTATTTTTGGGCGCGGCTGTGCCCGCGGCCTATTTTTGGCCCACGGAGGCGCCTCGCAAAGTCTCGCGCCAATCCGAGTCCGGCGGACGAAGTTGGTCAGCCCCACCCCCCAAGGCTATAGCCCACACCGTTTTGGTGGGCTTTTTCCGCTGGACGAACTTGGCGCGCCGGCCTTCGGCCGGTTATTTTGGTCGCGGCTGTGCCCGCGGCCTATTTTTGGTACACGAAGATGCCTCGCAAAGTATCACGCCAATCCGAGTCCGGCGGACGAAGTGGGCCAGCCCCACTCCCCAAGGCTATAGCCACCCGTTTTTGGGGCCTTTTTCCGCTGGACGAACTTGGCACCCCGGCCTTCGGCCGGTTATTTTTGGGTGCGGCTGTGCACGCGGCCTATTTTGGCACACGGAGTCGCCTCGCAAATTCCCGCGCCAATCCGAGTCCGGCGGACGAAGTTGGCCAGCCCCACCCCCCAAGGCTATAGCGCACCCGTTTTTGTGGCCTTTTTCCGCTGGACGAACTTGGCGCCCCGGCCTTCGGGCGGTTATTTTTAGGCGCGGCTGTGCCCGCGGATTATTTTTGGCACACGGAGTCGCCTCGCAAAGTATCGCGCCAATCCGAGTCCGGCGGACGAAGTTGGCCAGTCCCACCCCCCAAGGCTATCGCCCACCCGTTTTTGTGGGCTTTTTCCGCTGGACGAACGTGGCGCCCCGGCCTTCGGGGGGTTATTTTTGGGCACGGCTGTGCCTGCGGCCTTTTTTTGGCACACGGAGCACCTCGCAATGTTTCGCGCCATTCGAGCCCAGCAGATGAAGTTGGCCAGCCCCACCCCCCAAGGCTATAGCCCACCCGTTTTTGGGGCCTTTTTCCGCTGGACGAACTTGGCGCCCCAGCCTTTCGGGCGGTTATTTTTGGGCGCGGCTGTGCCCGCGGCCTATTTTTGGCACACGGAGGCACCTCGCAAAGTCTCAGCGCCATTCCGAGTGCGGCGGACGAAGTTGGCCAGCCCCACCCCCCAAGGCTATAGCCCACCCGTTTTTGTGGATTTTCCGCTGGACGAACTTGCGCCCCGGCATTCGGGCGGTTATTTTTCCGTGCGGCTGTGCCCGCGGCCTATTTTTGGCAAATGGAGGCGCCTCGCAAAGTTTCGCGCCATTCCGAGGGCAGCGGATGAAGTTGGCCAGCCCCACCCCCCAAGGCTATAGCCCACCCGTTTTTGTGGGCCTTTTTCCGCTGGACGAACTCGGCGCCCCGGCCTTCGCGCGGTTTAATTTGGGCGCGGCTCTTCCCGCGGCCTATTTTTGGCACAAGGAGTAGTCTCGCAAAGGTTCGCGCCAATCCGAGTCCGGCGGACGAAGTTGGTCAGCCCCACCCCCCAAGGCTGTAGCCCACCCGTTTTTGTGGGCTTTTTCCGCTGGACGAACGTGGCACCCCGGCCTTCGGCCGGTTATTTTTGGTCGCGGCTGTGCACGCGTCCTAATTTTGGCACATGGAGGTGCCTCGCAAAGTCTCACGCCATTCCGAGTCCGGCGGACGAAGTGGGCCAGGCCCACCCGCCAAGGCTATAGCCCACCCGTTTTTGTGGGCTTTTTCCGCTGGACGAACTTGGCGCCCCGGCCTTACGGGCAGTTATTTTTGGGCGCGGCTGTGCCCGCGGCCTATTTTTGGCACACGGAGTCGCCTCGCAAAGTATCGCGCCATTCCGAGTCCGGCGGACGAGGTGGGCCAGCCCCACCCCCCAAGGCTATAGCCCACCCGTTTTTGTGGCCTTTTTCCGCTGGACGAACTTGGCGCCCCAGCCTTCGGGCGGTTATTTTTGGGGCGCGGCTGTGCCCGCGGCCTATTTTTGGCACACGGAGGCGCCTCACAAAGTCTCGCGCCATTCCCAGTCCGGCGGACGAAGTTGGCCAGCCCCACCCCCCAAGGCTATAGCCCACCCGTTTTTGTGGGCTTTTTCCGCTGGACGAACTTGGTGCCCCGGCCTTCAGCCGGTTATTTTTGGGTGCCTATTTTTAGCACATGGAGGCACCTCGCAAAGTCTCGCGCCATTCCGAGTCCGGCGGACGAAGTTGGCCAGCCCCACCCCCCAAGACTATAGCCCACCCGTTTTTGTGGCCTTTTTCCGCTGGACGAACTTGGCGCCCCGGCCTTCGGCCGGTTATTTTGGGTTCGGCTGTACCCGTGGCCTATTTTTAGCACATGGAGGCACCTTGCAAAGTCTCACGCCATTCCGAGTCCGGTGGACGAAGTTGGCCAGCCCCACCCTCCAAGGCTATAGCCCACCCGTTTTTGTGGCCTTTTTCCGCTAGACGAACTTGGCGCCCGGCCTTCGGGCAGATATTTTTGGACGCGGCTGTGCCCGTGGCCTATTTTTGGCTCACGGATGCACCATGCAAACTCTGGCGGCATTCCGAGTCCGTTGGACGAAGTTGGCCAGCCCCAGCCCCCAAGGCTATAGCCCACCCGTTTTTGTGGCCTTTTTCCGCTGGACAAACTTGGCGCCCCGGCCTTCGGGCGGTTAATTTTTGGGCGCGGCTGTGCCTGCGGCCTATTTTTGGCACACGTTGGCGCCTCACAAAGTCTCGCGCCATTCCCAGTCCGGCGGACGAAGTTGGCCAGCCCCACCCCCCAAGGCTATAGCCCACCTGTTTTTGTGGGCTTTTTCCGCTAGACGAACTTGGCGCCCCGGCCAACGGGCGGTTAATTTTGGGCGCGGCTGTGCCCGCGGCCTATTTTTGGCACACGTTGGCGCCTCGCAAACTCTTGCACCATTCCAAGTCCGGCGGACGAAGTCGGCCATCCCCACCCCACAAGGCTATAGCCCACCCGTTTTTGTGGCCTTTTTCCGCTGGACGAACTTAGCGCCCCGGCCTTCGGGCGGTTTTTTTTTGGGCGTGGCTGTGCCCGCGGCCTATTTTTGGCACACGGAGGCGCCTCACAAAGTCTCGCGCCATTCCCAGTCCGGCGGACGAAGTTGGCCAGCCCCACCCCCCAAGGCTATAGCCCACCCGTTTTTGTGGGCTTTTTCCGCTGGACGAACTTGGTGCCCCGGCCTTCAGCCGGTTATTTTTGGGTGCGGCTGTACCCCCGGCCTATTTTTAGCACATGGAGGCGCCTCGCAAAGTCTCGCGCCATTCCGAGTCCGGCGGACGAAGTTGGCCAGCCCCACCCCCCAAGGCTATAGCCCACCCGTTTTTGTGGCCTTTTACCGCTGGACGAACTTGGCGCCGCGGACTTCGGGCGGTTATTTTTGGGCGTGGCCTATTTTGGCACACGGAGGCGCCTCGCAAAGTCTCGCGCCATTCCGAGTCCGGCGGACGAAGTTGGCCAGCCCCACCCCCCAAGGCTATAGCTCACCCATTTCTGTGGGCTTTTTCCGCTGGATGAACTCGGCTCCCCGGCCTTCGCGCGGTTAATTTTGGGCGCGGCTCTCCCCGTGGCCTATTTTTGGCACACGGAGTCGCCTCGAAAAGGTTCGCGCCAATCCGAGTCCGGCGGACGAAGTTGGTCAGCCCCACCCCCCAAGGCTATAGCCCACCCGTTTTTGTGGGCTTTTTCCGCTGGACGAACGTGGCGCCCCGGCCTTCGGCCTGTTATTTTTGGTCGCGGCTGAGCCCGCTGCCTATTTTTGGTACACGGAGACGCCTCGCAAAGTCTCGCGGCATTCCGAGTCCGGCGGACGAAGTTGGCCAGCCCCACCCCCCAAGGCTATAGCCCACCCGTTTTTGTGGGCTTTTTCCGCTGGACGAACTTGGCGCCCCGGCCTTCGGGCGGTTATTTTGGCCGCGGCTGTGCACGCGTCCTAATTTTGGCACATGGAGGTGCCTCGCAAAGTCTCACGCCATTCCGAGTCCGGCGGACGAAGTGGGCCAGCCCCACCCGCCAGGGCTATAGCCCACCCGTTTTTGTGGGCTTTTTCCGCTGGACGAACTTGGCGCCCCGGCCTTCGGGCGGTTATTTTTGGGCGCGGATGTGCCCGCGGCCTATTTTTGGCACACGGAGTCGCCTCGCAAAGTATCGCGCCAATCCGAGTCCGGCGGACGAAGTTGGCCAGCCCCACCCCCCAAGGCTATAGCCCACCCGTTTCTGTGGGCTTTTTCCGCTGGACGAACTTGGCGCCCCGGCCTTCTGGCTGTTATTTTTGGGCGCGGCTGTGTGCGTGGCCTATTTTTGGCACACGGAGGCACCTCGCAAAGTTTCGTGCCATTCCGAGTCCGGCGGATAAAGTTGGCCAGCCCCAGCCCCCAGGCTATAGCCCACCCGTTTTTGTGGCCTGTTTCCGCTGGACGAACTTGGCGCCCTGGCCTTCGGGCGTTTATTATTTGGGCGCGGCTGTGCCCGCGGCCTATTTTTGGCATACGGAGGTGCCTCGCAAAATTTCACGCTATTCCGAGTCCAGCGGATGAAGTTGGCCAGCCCCACCCCCCAAGGCTATAGCCCACCCGTTTTTGATGCCTTTTTCCGCTGGACGAACTTGGCGCCCCGGCCTTCGGGCGGTTATTTTTGGGCGCGGCTGTGCGCGCGGCATATTTTTGGCACACGGAGTCGCCTCGCAAAGTATTGCGCCAATCCCAGTCCGGCGGACGAATTTGGCCTGCCCCACCCCCAAGGCTATAGCCCACCCGTTTTTTTGGCCTTTTTCCGCAGGACGAACTTGGCGGCCCGGCCTTCGGGCGGTTAATTCTGGGCGCGGCTCTTCCCGCGGCCTATTTTTGGCACACGTAGTCGCCTCGCAAAGTATCGCGCCAATCCGAGTCCGGCGGACGAAGTGGGCCGCCCCACCCCCCAAGGCTATAGCCCACCCGTTTTTGTGTGCTTTTTCCGCTGGACGAACTTGGCGCCCCGGCCTTCAGGCTGTTATTTTTGGGCGCGGCTTTGCCCGCGGTCTATTTTTGCTACACGGACGCGCCTCGCAAAGTACCACGCCAATCCGAGTCCGGCGGACGAAGTTGGCCAGCCCCACCCCCCCAAGGCTATAGCCCACCCGTTTTTGGGGCCTTTTTCCGCTGGGACGAACTTGGCACCCCGGCCTTCGGGCGGTTAATTTTTGGGCGCGGCTGTGCCCGCGGCCTATTTTTGGCCCACGGAGTCGCCTCGCAACGTATCGCGCCAATCCGAGTCCGGCGGACGAAGTTGGCCATCCCCACCCCCCAAGGCTATAGCCCACCCGTTTCTGTGGGCTTTTTTCCGCTGGACGAACATGGCGCCCCCGGCCTTCTGGCAGTTATTTTTGGGCGCGGCTGTGCCCGTGGCCTATTTTTGGCACACGGAGGCACCTCGCAAAGTTTCGCGCCATTCCGAGTCCGGCGGATGACGTTGGCCAGCCCCACCCCCCAAGGCTATAGCCCACCCGTTTCTGTGGGCTTTTTCCGCTGGACGAACTTGGTGCCCCGGCCTTCTGGCTGTTATTTTTGGGCGCGACTGTGCCCGTGGCCTATTTTTGGCACACGGAGGCACCTCGCAAAGTTTCGTGCCATTCCGAGTCCAGCGGATAAAGTTGGCCGGCCCCACCCCCCAAGGCTATAGCCCACCCGTTTTTGTGGGCTTTTTCCGCTGGACGAACTTGGCGCCCCGGCCTTCGGGCGGTTATTTTTGGGCGCGGCTTTGTCCGCGGCCTATTTTTGGCACACGGAGTCGCCTCGCAAAGTATCGCGCCAATCCGAGTCCGGCGGACGAAGTTGGCCAGTCCCATCCCCCAAGGCTATCGCCCACCGTTTTTGTGGGCTTTTTCCGCTGGACGAACGTGGCGCCCCGGCCTTCGGGGGGTTATTTTTGGGCACGGCTGTGCCTGCGGCCTATTTTTGGCAAACGGAGGCACCTCGCAATGTTTCGCGCCATTCCGAGCCCAGCAGATGAAGTTGGCCAGCCCCACCCCCCAAGGCTATAGCCCACCCGTTTTTGGGGCCTTTTTCTGCTGGAACGAACTTGGCGCCCCCGCCTTCGGGCGGTTATTTTTGGGTGCGGCTGTGCCCGCGGCCTATTTTTGGCACATGGAGGCACCTCGCAAAGTCTCGCGCCATTCCGAGTGCGGCGGACGAAGTTGGCCAGCCCCACCCCCCAAGGCTATAGCCCACCCGTTTTTGTGGGATTTTCCGCTGGACGAACTTGGCGCCCCGGCATTCGGGCGGTTATTTTTCCGCGCGGCTGTGTCCGCGGCCTATTTTTGGTACATGGAGGTGCCTCGCAAAGTTTTGCGCCATTCCGAGTGCAGCGGATGAAGTTGGCCAGCCCCACCCCCCAAGGCTATAGCCCACCCGTTTTTGGGGCCTTTTTCCGCTGGACGAACTTGGCACCCCGCCCTTTGGGCGTTTATTTTTGGGTGTGGCTGTGCCCGCGGCCTATTTTTGGCACACGGAGGTGCCTCACAAATTCTCGCGCCATTCCGAGTCCGGCGGATGACGTTGGCCAGCCCCACCCCCCAAGGCTATAGCCCACCCGTTTCTGTGGGCTTTTTCCGCTGGACGAACTTGGCGCCCCGGCCTTCTGGCTGTTATTTTTGGACGCGACTGTGCCCGTGGCCTATTTTTGGCACACGGAGGCACCTCGCAAAGTTTCGTGGCATTCCGAGTCCAGCGGATAAAGTTGGCCGGCCCCACCCCCCAAGGCTATAGCCCACCCGTTTTTGTGGGCTTTTTCCGCTGGACGAACTTGGCGCCCCGGCCTTCGGGCGGTTATTTTTGGGCGCGGCTTTGCCCGTGGCCTATTTTTGGCACACGGAGTCGCCTCGCAAAGTATCGCGCCAATCCGAGTCCGGCGGACGAAGTTGGCCAGTCCCATCCCCCAAGGCTATCGCCCACCCGTTTTTGTGGGCTTTTTCCGCTGGACGAACGTGGCGCCCCGGCCTTCGGGGGGTTATTTTTGGGCACGGCTGTGCCTGCGGCCTATTTTTGGCACACGGAGGCACCTCGCAATGTTTCGCGCCATTCCGAGCCCAGCAGATGAAGTTGGCCAGCCCCACCCCCCAAGGCTATAGCCCACCCGTTTTTGTGGCCTTTTTCCGCTGGAAGAACTTGGCGCCCCGGCCTTCGGGCAGTTATTTTTGGGTGCGGCTGTGCTCGCGGCCTATTTTTGGCACACAGAGGTGCCTCACAAAGTCTCGCGCCATTCCGAGTCCGGCGGATGACGTTGGCCAGCCCCACCCCCCAAGGCTATAGCCCACCCGTTTTTGTGGCCTTTTTCCGCTGGACGAACTTGGCGCCCCGGCCTTCGGGCGGTTATTTTTGGGCGCGGCTGTGCCCGCGGCCTATTTTTGGCACACGGAGGCACCTCGCAAATTCTCGCGCCATTCCGAGTCCGGCGGACGAAGTTGGCCAGCCCCACCCCCAAGGCTATAGCCCACCCGTTTTTGTGGCCTTTTTTCCGTTGGACGAACATGGAGCCCCGGCCTTCGGGTGGTTATTTTTGAGCGCGGCTGAGCCCGCGGCCTATTCTTGGCACACGGAGCTGCCTCGCAAAATTTCACGCCATTCCGAGTCCAGCGGATGAAGTTGGCCAGCCCCACCCCCCAAGGCAATAGCCCACCCGTTTTTGGGGCCTTTTTCCGCTGGACGAACTTGGCGCCCCGGCCTTCGGGCTGTTATTTTTGGGCGCGGCTGTGCCCGCGGCCTATTTTTGGCACACGGAGTCACCTCGCAAAGTATCGCGCCAATCCGAGTCCGGCGGACGAAGTTGGCCAGCCCCACCCCCAAGGCTATAGCCCACCCGTTTTTGTGGCCTTTTTCCGCAGGACGAACTTGGCGGCCCGGCCTTCGGGCGGTTAAATTTGGGCGCGGCTCTTCCCGCGGCCTATTTTTGGCACACGGAGTCGCCTCGCAAAGTATCCCGCCAATCCGAGTCCGGCGGACGAAGTTGGCCGGCCCCACCCCCCAAGGCTATAGCCCACCCGTTTTTGTGGGCTTTTTCCGCTGGACGAACTTGGCGCCCCGGCCTTCGGGCGGTTATTTTTGGGCGCGGCTTTGCCCGCGGCCTATTTTTGGTACACGGACACGCCTCGCAAAGTATCACACCAATCCGAGTCCGGCGGACGAAGTTGGCCAGCCCCACCCCCCAAGGCTATAGCCCACCCGTTTTTGGGGCCCTTTTTCCGCTGGAAGAACTTGGCGCCCCGGCCTTCGGGCTGTTATTTTTGGACGCGGCTGTGCCCGCGGCCTATTTTTGGCACACGGAGGCGCATCACAAAGTCTCGCGCCATTCCGAGTCCGGCGGACGAAGTTGGCCAGCCCCACCCCCAAGGCTATAGCCCACCCGTTTTTGGGGCCTTTTTCCGCTGGACGAACTTGGCGCCCCGGCCTTCGGGCGGTTATTTTTGGGTGCGGCTGTTCCCGCGGCCTATTTTTGGCACACAGAGGTGCCTCGGAAAGTCTCGCGCCATTCCGAGTCCAGCGAATGAAGTTGGCCAGCCCCACCCCCCAAGGCTATAGCCCACCCGTTTTTGGGGTCTTTTTTCGCTGGACGAACTTGGCGCCCCGGCCTTCGGGCGGTTATTTTTGGGCGCGGCTGTGTCCGCGTTGTATTTTTGGCACACGGAGGTGCCTCACAAAGTCTCGCGCCATTCCGAGTCCGGCGGACGAAGTTGGCCAGCCCCACCCCCCAAGGCTATAGCCCACCCGTTTTTGTGGCCTTCTTCCGCTGGACGAACTTGGCGCCCCGGCCTTCGGACGGTTATTTTTGGGCACGGCTTTGCCCGCAGCCTATTTTTTGCACACGGAGGCCCCTCGCAAAGTCTCGCGGCATTCCGAGTCCGGCAGACGAAGTTGGCCAGCCCCACCCCCCAAGGCTATAGCCCACCCATTTTTGTGGCCTTTTTCCGCTGGATGAACTTGGCGCCGCGGCCTTCGGGCAGTTATTTTTGGGCACGGCTGCGTCCACGGCCTATTTTTGGCACACGGAGGGACCTCGTAAAGTCTCGCGCCATTCCGAGTCGGCGGACGAAGTGGGCCAGCCCCACCCCCCAAGCCTATAGCCCACCCATTTTTTGGCCTTTTTTCCGCTGGATGAACTTGGCGCCCCGGCCTTCGGGCGGTTATTTTTGGGCGCGGCGGTGCCCGCGGCCTATTTTTAGCACACGGAGGGTGCCTCGAAAAGTCTCGCGCCATTCCGAGTCCGGCGGACGAAGTTGGCCAGCCCCACCCCCCAAGGCTATAGCCCACCCGTTTTTGTGGCCTTTTTCCGCTGGACGAACTTGGCGCCCCGGCCTTCGGGCGGTTATTTTTGGGCACCGATTTGCTCGTGGCCTATTGTTGGCACACGAAGGCGCCTCGTAAAGTCTCGCGCCATTCCGAGTCCGGCGGACGTAGTTGGCCAGCCCCACACCCCAAGGCTATAGCCCACCCGTTTTTGTGGGCTTTTTCCGCTGGACGAACTTGGCTCCCCAGCCTTCGGGAGGTTATTTTTGGACGCGGCTGTGCCCGCAGCCTATTTTTGGCACACGGAGGTGCCTCGCAAAGTCTCGCGCCATTCCGAGTCCGGCGGACGTAGTTGGCCAGCCCCACCCCCAAGGCTATAGCCCACCCGTTTTTGTGGGCTTTTTCCGCTGGACGAACTTGGCGCCCCGGCCTTCGGGTGGTTATTTTTGGACGCGGCTGTGCCCGCAGCCTATTTTTGGCACACGGAGGTGCCTCGCAAAGTCTCGCGCCATTCCGAGTCCGGCGGACGAAGTTGGCCAGCCCCACACCCCAAGGCCATAGCCCACCCGTTTTTGTGGGCTTTTTCCGCTGGACGAACTTGGCTCCCCAGCCTTCGGGAGGTTATTTTTGGACGCGGCTGTGCCCGCAGCCTATTTGTGGCACACGGAGGTGCCTCACAAAGTCTCGCGCAATTCCGAGTCCGGCGGACGAAGTTGGCCAGCCCCACCCCCCAAGGCTATAGCTCACCCGTTTTTGTGGGCTTTTTCCGCTGGACGAACTTGGCGCCCCGGCCTTCGGGAGGTTATTTTTGGACGCGGCTGTGCCCGCAGCCTATTGTTGGCACACGAAGGCGCCTCGTAAAGTCTCGCGCCATTCCGAGTCCGGCGGACGTAGTTGGCCAGCCCCACACCCCAAGGCTATAGCCCACCCGTTTTTGTGGGCTTTTTCCGCTGGACGAACTTGGCTCCCCAGCCTTCGGGAGGTTATTTTTGGACGCGGCTGCGCCCGCAGCCTATTTTTGGCACACGGAGGTGCCTCGCAAAGTCTCGCGCCATTCCGAGTCCGGCGGACGTAGTTGGCCAGCCCCACACCCCAAGGCTATAGCCCACCTGTTTTTGTGGGCTTTTTCCGCTGGACGAACTTGGCGCCCCGGCCTTCGGGGTGGTTATTTTTGGACGCGGCTGTGCCCGCGGCCTATTTTTGGCACACGGAGGCGCCTCACAAGGTCTCACACCATTCCGAGTCCGGCGGACGAAGTTGGCCAGCCCCACCCCCCAAGGCTATAGCCCACCCGTTTTTGTGGCCTTTTTCCGCTGGACGAACTTGGCGCCCCGGCCTTCGGGCGGTTATTTTTGGGCACCGATTTGCTCGTGGCCTATTGTTGGCACACGAAGGCGCCTCGTAAAGTCTCGCGCCATTCCGAGTCCGGCGGACGTAGTGGGCCAGCCCCACACCCCAAGGCTATAGCCCACCCGTTTTTGTGGGCTTTTTCCGCTGGACGAACTTGGCTCCCCAGCCTTCGGGAGGTTATTTTTGGACGCGGCTGTGCCCGCAGCCTATTTTTGGCACACGGAGGTGCCTCGCAAAGTCTCGCGCCATTCCGAGTCCGGCGGACGTAGTTGGCCAGCCCCACCCCCCAAGGCTATAGCCCACCCGTTTTTGTGGGCTTTTTCCGCTGGACGAACTTGGCGCCCCGGCCTTCGGGAGGTTATTTTTGGACGCGGCTGTGCCCGCGGCCTATTTTTGGCACACGGAGGCGCCTCGCAAGGTCTCACGCCATTCCGAGTCCGGCGGACGAAGTTGGCCAGCCCCACCCCCCAAGGCTATAGTCCACCTGTTTTTGTGGGCTTTTTCAGCTGGACGAACTTGGCGCCCCGGCCTTCGGACGGTTATTTTTGGGCGCGGTTTGCCCATGGCCTATTTTTGGCACACGGCGGTGCCCTCGCAAAGTCTCGCGCCATTCCGAGTCCGACGGACGAAGTTGGCCAGCCCCACCCCCCAAGGCTATAGTCCACCCGTTTTTGTGGGCTTTTTCCGCTGGACGAACTTGGCGCCCCGGCCTTCGGGAGGTTATTTTTGGACGCGGCTGTGCCCGCAGCCTATTTTTGGGACACGGAGGTGCCTCGCAAAATCTCGCGCCATTCCGAGTCCGGCGGACGTAGTTGGCCAGCCCCACCCCCCAAGGCTATAGCCCACCCGTTTTTGTGGGCTTTTTCCGCTGGACGAACTTGGCGCCCCGGCCTTCGGGAGGTTATTTTTGGACGCGGCTGTGCCCGCAGCCTATTTTTGTCCCACGGAGGTGCCTCGCGATGTCTCGCGCCATTCCGAGTCCGGCGGACGTAGTTGGCCAGCCCCACACCCCAAGGCTATAGCCCATCTGTTTTTGTGGGCTTTTTCCGCTGGACGAACTTGGCGCCCCGGCCTTCGGGTGGTTATTTTTCGACGCGGCTGTGCCCGCGGCCTATTTATGGCACACGGAAGCGCCTCGCAAGGTCTCACGCCATTCCGAGTCCGGCGGACGAAGTTGGCCAGCCCCACCCCCCAAGGCTATAGCCCACCCGTTTTTGTGGCCTTTTTCCGCTGGACGAACTTGTCGCCCCGGCCTTCGGGCGGTTATTTTTGGGCACCGATTTGCTCGTGGCCTACTGTTGGCACACGAAGGCGCCTCGCAAAGTCTCGCACCATTCCGAGTCCGGCGGACGAAGTTGGCCAGCCCCACCCCCCCAAGCCTATAGCCCAACCGTTTTTGTGGCCTTTTTCCGCTGGACGAACTTGGCGCCCCGGCCTTCGGGCGGTTATTTTTGGGCCCGGCTTTGTCCATGGCCTATTTTTGGACACGGAGGCACCTCGCAAAGTCTCGCGCCATTCCGAGTCCGGCGGACGAAGTTGGCCAGCCCCACCCCCCAAGGCTATAGCCCACCCGTTTTTGTGGGCTTTTTCCGCTGGACGAACTTGGCGCCCCGGCCTTCGGTAGGTTATTTTTGGGCGCCGATTTGCTAGTGGCCTATTTTTGGCACACGGAGGCACCTCACAAAGTCTCGCGCCATTCCGAGTCCGGCGGACGAAGTTGGCCAGCCCCACCTCCCAAGCCTATAGCCCACCCGTTTTTGTGGCCTTTTTCCGCTGGACGAACTTGGCGCCCCGGCCTTCGGGCGGTTATTTTTGGGCATGGCTTTGCCCATGGCCTATTTTTGGCACACGGAGGCGCCTCGCAAAGTCTCGCGCCATTCCGAGTCCGACGGACGAAGTTGGCCAGCCCCACCCCCCAAGGCTATATAGCCCACCCGTTTTTGTGGGCTTTTTTCCGCTGGACGAACTTGGCGCCCCGGCCTTCGGGAGGTTATTTTTGGACGCGGCTGTGCCGGTAGCCTATTTTTGGCACACCGGAGGTGCCTCACAAAGTCTCGCGCCATTCCGAGTCCGGCGGACGTAGTTGGCCAGCCCCACACCCCAAGGCTATAGCCTACCCGTTTTTGTGGGCTTTTTCCGCTGGACGAACTTGGCTCCCCAGCCTTCGGGAGGTTATTTTTGGACGCGGCTGTGCCCGCAGCCTATTTTTGGCACACGGAGGTGCCTCACAAAGTCTCGCGCAATTCCGAGTCCGGCGGACGAAGTTGGCCAGCCCCACCCCCCCAAGGCTATAGCCCACCCGTTTTTGTGGGCTTTTTCCGCTGGACGAACTTGGCGCCCCGGCCTTCGGGAGGTTATTTTTGGACGCGGCTGTGCCCGCAGCCTACTTTTGGCACACGGAGGTGCCTCGCAAAGTCTCGCGCCATTCCGAGTCCGGCGGACGTAGTTGGCCAGCCCCACACCCCAAGGCTATAGCCCACCTGTTTTTGTGGGCTTTTTCCGCTGGCGAACTTGGCGCCCCGGCCTTCGGGTGGTTATTTTTTGGACGCGGCTGTGCCCGCGGCCTATTTTTGGCACACGGAGGCGCCTCGCAAGGTCTCGCGCCATTCCGAGTCCGGCGGACGAAGTTGGCCAGCCCCACCCCCCAAGGGTATAGCCCACCCGTTTTTGTGGCCTTTTTCCGCTGGACGAACTTGGCCCCCCGGCCTTCGGGCGGTTATTTTTGGCCGCCGATTTGCCCGTGGCCAATTTTTGGCACACGGAGGCGCCTCGCAAAGTCTCGCGCAATTCCGAGTCCGGCGGACGAAGTTGGCCAGCCCCACCCCCCAAGCCTATAGCCCCACCCGTTTTTGTGGCCTTTTTCCGCTGGACGAACTTGGCGCCCCGGCCTTCGGGTGGTTATTTTTGGACGCGGTGTGCCCGTGGCCTATTTTTGGCACACGGAGGTGCCTCGCAAGGTCTCGCGCAATTCCGAGTCCGGCGGACGAAATTTGCCAGCCCCACCCCCCAAGGCTATAGCCCCACCCGTTTTTGTGGGCTTTTTCCGCTGGACGAACTTGGCGCCCCCGGCCTTCGGGAGGTTATTTTTGGACGCGGCTGTGCCCACAGCCTATTTTTGGCACACGGAGGTGCCTCGCAAAGTCTCGCGCCATTCCGAGTCCGGCGGACGTAGTTGGCCAGCACAACACCCCAAGGCTATAGCCCACCCGTTTTTGTGGCTTTTTCCGTTGGACGAACTTGGCGCCCCGGCCTTCGGGAGGTTATTTTTGGACGCGGCTGTGCCCACAGCCTATTTTTGGCACACGGAGGCCCCTCGCAAAGTCTCGCGGAATTCCGAGTCCGGCGGACGAAGTTGGCCAGCCCCACCCCCCAAGGCTATAGCCCACCCGTTTTTGTGGCCTTTTTCCGCTGGAATGAACTTGGCGCCCTGGCCTTCGGGCAGTTATTTCTGGGCGCGGCTGTGCCCGCGGCCTATTTTTGGCACACGGAGGCGCCTCGCAATGCCTCGCGCCATTCCGAGTCCGGGCGGACGAAGTTGGCCAGCCCCACCCCCCCCAGCCTATAGCCCACCCGTTTTTGTGGCCTTTTTCCGCTGGACGAACTTGGCGCCCCGGCCTTCGGGGCGGTTATTTTTGGGCGCGGCTTCGCCCATGGCCTATTTTTGGCACACGGAGGCGCCTCGCAAAGTCTCGCGCAATTCCGAGGTCCGGCGGACGAAGTTGGCCAGCCCCACCCCCCCAAGCCTATAGCCCACCCGTTTTTGTGGCCTTTTTCCGCTGGACGAACTTGGCGCCCCGGCCTTCGGGCGGTTATTTTTGGGCGCGGCTTTGCCGATGGCCTATTTTTGGGCACACGGAGGCGCCTCGCAAAGTCTCGCGCCATTCCGAGTCCGGCGGACGAAGTTGGCCAGCCCCACCCCCCAAGGCTATAGCCCACCCGTTTTTGTGGGCTTTTTCCGCTGGACGAACTTGGCGCCCCAGCCTTCGGGAGGTTATTTTTGGACACGGCTGTGCCCGTAGCCTATTTTTGGCACACAGAGGTGCCTCGCAAAGTCTCGCGCCATTCCGAGTCCGGCGGACGTAGTTGGCCAGCCCCACACCCCAAGGCTATAGCCCACCCGTTTTTTGTGGGCTTTTTCCGCGGGACGAACTTGGCGCCCCGGCCTTCGGGGAGGTTATTTTTGGACGCGGCTGTGCCCGCAGCCTATTTTTGGCACACGGAGGTGCCTCGCAAAGTCTCGCGCCATTCCGAGTCCGGCGGACGTAGTTGGCCAGCCCCACCCCCCAAGGCTATAGCCCACCCGTTTTTGTGGCCTTTTTCCGCTGGATGAACTTGGCGCCCTGGCCTTCGGGCAGTTATTTCTGGGCGCGGCTGTGCCCGCGGCCTATTTTTGGCACACGGAGGTGCCTCGCAATGCCTCGCGCCATTCCGAGTCCGGCGGACGAAGTTGGCCAGCCCCCACCCCCCAAGCCTATAGCCCACCCGTTTTTGTGGCCTTTTTCCGCTGGACGAACTTGGCCCCCCGGCCTTCGGGCGGTTATTTTTGGCCGCCGATTTGCCCGTGGCCAATTTTTGGCACACGGAGGCGCCTCGCAAAGTCTCGCGCAATTCCGAGTCCGGCGGACGAAGTTGGCCAGCCCCACCCCCCAAGCCTATAGCCCACCCGTTTTTGTGGCCTTTTTCCGCTGGACGAACTTGGCGCCCCGGCCCTTCGGGTGGTTATTTTTGGACGCGGCTGTGCCCGTGGCCTATTTTTGGCACACGGAGGTGCCTCGCAAGGTCTCGCGCAATTCCGAGTCCGGCGGACGAAATTTGCCAGCCCCCCACCCCCCAAGGCTATAGCCCACCCGTTTTTGTGGGCTTTTTCCGCTGGACGAACTTGGCGCCCCGGCCTTCGGGGAGGTTATTTTTGGACGCGGCTGTGCCCGCAGCCTATTTTTGGCACACGGAGGTGCCTCACAAAGTCTCGCACCATTCCGAGTCCGGCGGACGTAGTTGGCCAGCACAACACCCCAAGGGTATAGCCCACCCGTTTTTGTGGACTTTTTCCGTTGGACGAACTTGGCGCCCCGGCCTTCGGGAGGTTATTTTTGGACGCGGCTGTGCCCACAGCTTATTTTTGGCACACGGAGGCCCCCTCGCAAAGTCTCGCGGAATTCCGAGTCCGGCGGACGAAGTTGGCCAGCCCACACCCCCCAAGGCTATAGCCCACCCGTTTTTGTGGCCTTTTTCCGCTGGATGAACTTGGCGCCCTGGCCTTCGGGCAGTTATTTCTGGGCGCGGCTGTGCCCGCGGCCTATTTTTGGCACACGGAGGCGCCTCGCAATGCCTCGCGCCATTCCGAGTCCGGCGGACGAAGTTGGCCAGCCCCACCCCCCCAAGCCTATAGCCCACCCGTTTTTGTGGCCTTTTTCCGCTGGACGAACTTGGCGCCCCCGGCCTTCGGGCGGTTATTTTTGGGGCGCGGCATTGCCCATGGCCTATTTTTGGCACACGGAGGCGCCTCGCAATGCCTCGCGCCATTCCGAGTCCGGCGGACGAAGTTGGCCAGCCCCACCCCCCAAGGCTATAGCCCACCCGTTTTTGTGGGCTTTTTCCGCTGGACGAACTTGGCGCCCCGGCCTTCGGGAGGTTATTTTTGGACGCGGCTGTGCCCGCAGCCTATTTTTGGCACACGGAGGTGCCTCGCAATGTCTCGCGCCATTCCGAGTCCGGCGGACGTAGTGGGCCAGCCCCCACACCCGAAGGCTATAGCCCACCTCTTTTTGTGGGCTTTTTCCGCTGGACGAACTTGGCGCCCGGGCCTTCGGGTGGTTATTTTTGGACGCGGCTGTGCCCCGCGGCCTATTTTTGGCACACGGAGGCACCTCGCAAGGTCTCACGCCATTCCGAGTCCGGCGGACGAAGTTGGCCAGCCCCACCCCCCCAAGGCTATAGCCCACCCGTTTTTGTGGCCTTTTTCCGCTGGAAGAACTTGGCGCCCCGGCCTTCGGGCGGTTATTTTTGGGCGCCGATTTGCTCGTGGCCTATTGTTGGCACACGGAGGTGCCTCGCAAAGTCTCGCGCCATTCCGAGTCCGGCGGACGAAGTTGGCCAGCCCCACCCCCCAAGCCTATAGCCCACCCGTTTTTGTGGCCTTTTTCCGCTGGAACGAACTTGGCGCCCCGGCCTTCGGGCGGTTATTTTTGGGCGCGGCTTTGCCCATGGCCTATTTTTGGCACACGGAGGCGCCTCGCAAAGTCCTCGCGCCATTCCGAGTCCGGCGGACGAAGTTTGCCAGCCCCACCCCCCCAAGGCTATAGCCCACCCGTTTTTGTGGGCTTTTTCCGCTGGACGAACTTGGCGCCCCGGCCTTCGGCAGGTTATTTTTGGACGCGGCTGTGCCCGGTAGCCTATTTTTGGCACACGGAGGTGCCTCGCAAAGTCCTCGCGCCATTCTGAGTCCGGCGGACGTTGTTGGCCAGCCCCACACCCCAAGGCTATAGCCCACCCGTTTTTGTGGGCTTTTTCCGCTGGACGAACTTGGCGCCCCGGCCTTCGGGAGGTTATTTTTGGACGCGGGCTGTGCCCGCAGCCTATTTTTTACCACACGGAGGTGCCCTCACAAAGTCTCGCGCCATTCCGAGTCCGGCGGCCGTAGTTTGGCCAGCCCCACACCCCCAAGGCTATAGCCCACCCGTTTTTGTGGGCTTTTTCCGCTGGACGAACTTGGCGCCCCGGCCTTCGGGAGGTTATTTTTGGACGCGGCTGTGCCCGCAGCCTATGTTTGGCACACGGAGGTGCCTCGCAAAGTCTCGCGCCACTCCGAGTCCGGCGGACGTAGTTGGCCAGCCCCACACCCCCAAGGCTATAGCCCACCTGTTTTTGTGGGCTTTTTCCGCTGGACGAACTTGGCGCCCCGGCCCTTCGGGAGGTTATTTTTGGACGCGGCTGTGCCCGCAGCCTATTTTTGGCACACGGAGGTGCCTCGCAAAGTCTCGCGCCATTCCGAGGTCCGACGGACGAAGTTGGCCAGCCCCCACCCCCCAAGGCTATAGCCCACCCGTTTTTGTCGGCTTTTTCCGCTGGACGAACTTGGCGCCCCGGCCTTCGGGAGGTTATTTTTGGACGCGGCTGTGCCCGCAGCCTATTTTTGGCACACGGAGGTGCCTCACAAAGTCTCGCGCCATTCCGAGTCCGGCGGACGTAGTTGGCCAGCCCCACACCCCAAGGCTATAGCCCACCCGTTTTTGTGGGCTTTTTCAGCTGCACGAACTTGGCTCCCCAGCCTTCGGGAGGTTATTTTTGGACGTGGCTGTGCCCGCAGCCTATTTTTGGCACACGGAGGTGCCTCGAAAAGTCTCGCGCTATTCCGAGTCCGGCGGACGTAGTTGGCCAGCCCCCACACCCCAAGGCTATAGCCCACCTGTTTTTGTGGGCTTTTTTCCGCTGGACGAACTTGGCCCCCCCGGCCTTCGAGGCGGTTATTTTTGGACGCGGCTGTGCCCGCGGCCTATTTTTGGCACACGGAGGCGCCTCGCAAGGTCTCACACCATTCGAGTCCGGCGGACGAAGTTGGCCAGCCCCACCCCCCAATGCTATAGCCCACCCGTTTTTTGTGGCCTTTTTCCGCTGGACGAACTTGGCGCCCCGGCCTTCGGGCGGTTATTTTTGGGCGCCGATTTGCTCGTGGCCTATTGTTGGCACACGGAGGTGCCTCACAAAGTCTCGCGCCATTCCGAGTCCGGCGGACGAAGTTGGCCAGCCCCCACCCCCCCAAGCCTATAGCCCACCCGTTTTTTGTGGCCTTTTTCCGCTGGACGAACTTGGCGCCCCCGGCCTGTCGGGCGGTTATTTTTGGGGCGCGGCTTTGCCCATGGCCTATTTTTGGCACACGGGGGTGCCTCGCAAAGTCTCGCGCAATTCCGAGTCCGGCGGACGAAGTTGGCCAGCCCCACCCCCCCAAGGCTATAGCCCACCGGTTTTTGTGGGCTTTTTCCGCTGGACGAACTTGGCGCCCCGGCCTTCCGGAGGTTATTTTTGGACGCGGCTGTGCCCGCAGCCTATTTTTTGCACACGGAGGTGCCTCGCAAAGTCTCGCGCCATTCCGAGTCCGGCGGACGTAGGTGGCCAACCCCACACCCCAAGGCTATAGCCCACCTGTTTTTGCGGGCTTTTTCCGCTGGACGAACTTGGCGCCCCGGCCTTCGGGCGGTTATTTTTGGACGCGGCTGTGCCCGCGGCCTATTTTTGGCGCACGGAGGCGCCTCGCAAGGTCTCACACCATTCCGAGTCCGGCGGACGAAGTTGGCCAGCCCCACCCCCCAATGCTATAGCCCACCCGTTTTTGTGGCCTTTTTCCGCTGGACGAACTTGGCGCCCCGGCCTTCGGGCGGTTATTTTTGGGCGCCGATTTGCTCGTGGCCTATTGTTGGCACACGGAGGCGCCTCGCAAAGTCTCGCGCCATTCCGAGTCCGGCGGACGAAGTTGGCCAGCCCCACCCCCCAAGCCTATAGCCCACCCGTTTTTGTGGCCTTTTTCCGCTGGACGAACTTGGCGCCCCGGCCTTCGGGTGGTTATTTTTGGGCATGGCTTTGCCCATGGCCTATTTTTGGCACACGGGGGCGCCTCGCAAAGTCTCGCACAATTCCGAGTCCGGCGGACGAAGTTGGCCAGCCCCACCCCCCAAGGCTATAGCCCACCCGTTTTTGTGGGCTTTTTCCGCTGGACGAACGTGGCGCCCCGGCCTTCGGGCGGTTATTTTTGGACGCGGCTGTGCCCGCGGCCTATTTTTGGCTCACGGAGGCGCCTCGCAAGGTCTCACGCCATTCCAAGTCCGGCGGACGAAGTTGGCCAGCCCCACCCCCCCAAGCCTATAGCCCACCCGTTTTTGTGGCCTTTTTCCGCTGGATGAACTTGGCGCCCCGGCCTTCGGGCGGTTATTTTTGAGCGCCGATTTGCTCGTGGCCTATTGTTGGCACATGGAGGCGCCTCGCAAAGTCTCGCGCCATTCCGAGTCCGGCGGACGAAGTTGGCCAGCCCCACCCCCCCAAGCCTATAGCCCACCCGTTTTTGTGGCCTTTTTCCGCTGGCGAAGTTGGCGCCCCCGGCCTTCGGGTGGTTATTTTTGGACGCAGCTGTGACCGCGGCCTATTTTTGGCACACGGAGGTGCCTCGCAAGGTCTCGTGCCATTCCTAGTCCGGCGGACGAAGTTGGCCAGCCCCACCCCCCAAGGCTATAGCCCACCCGTTTTTGTGGCCTTTTTCCGCTGGACGAACTTGGCCCCCGGCCTTCGGGGGGTTATTTTTGGCCGCCGATTTGCCCGTGGCCTATTTTTGGCACACGGAGGCGCCTCGCAAAGTCTCGCGCAATTCCGAGTCCGGCGGACGAAGTTGGCCAGCCCCACTCCCCAAGCCTATAGCCCACCCCGTTTTTGTGGCCTTTTTCCGCTGGACGAACTCGGCGCCCCGGCCTTCGGGCAGTTATTTTTGGGCGCGGCTTTGCCCGCGGCCTATTTTTGGCACACGGAGGCCCCCTCGCAAAGTCTCGCGGCATTCCGAGTCCGGCAGACGAAGTTGGCCAGCCCCACCCCCCAAGGCCCACCCGTTTTTGTGGCCTTTTACCGCTGGACGAACTTGGCGCCCCCGGCCTTCGGGCGGTTATTTTTTGGCGTGGTTTTTTCCCGTTGCCTATTTTTGGCACACGGAGGCCCCTCGCAAAGTCTCGCGGCATTCCGAGTCCGGCGGACGAAGTTGGCCAGCCCCACCCCCCAAGGCTATAGCCCACCCCGTTTTTGTGGCCTTTTTCCGCTGGACGAACTCGGCGCCCCAGCCTTCGGGCAGTTATTTTTGGGCGCGGCGTTGCCCGCGGCCTATTTTTGGCACACGGAGGCCCCTCGCAAAGTCTCGCGGCATTCCGAGTCCGGCGGACGAAGTTGGCCAGCCCCCACCCCCCAAGGCCCACCCGTTTTTGTGGCCTTTTACCGCTGGATGAACTTGGCGCCCCGGCCTTCGGGCGGTTATTTTTTGGCGTGGTTTTTCCCGTTGCCTATTTTTGGCACACGGAGGCCCCTCACAAAGTCTCGCGGCATTCCGAGTCCGGCGGACGAAGTGGGCCTGCCCCAACCCCCCAAGGCGATAGCCCACCCGTTTTTGTGGCCTTTTTCCGCTGGACGAAATTGGCGCCCCGGCCTTCGGGCGGTTATTTTTGGGCGCGGCTTTTGCCCGCGGCCTATTTTTGGCACACGGAGGCCCCTCGCAAAGTCTCGCGGCATTCCGAGTCCGGCGGACGTAGTGGGCCAGCCCCACCCCCCAAGGCTATAGCCCACCCGTTTTTGTGGCCTTTTTCCGCTGGACGAACTTGGCGCCCCGGCCTTCGGGCGGTTATTTTTGGGCGCGGCTTTGCCCGCGGCCTATTTTTGGCACACGGAGGCCCCTCGCAAAGTCTCGCGGCATTCCGAGTCCGGCGGACGTAGTGGGCCAGCCCCACCCCCCAAGGCTATAGCCCACCCGTTTTTGTGGCCTTTTTCCGCTGGACGAACTCGGCGCCCCGGCCTTCGGGCAGTTATTTTTGGGCGCGGCTTTGCCCGCGGCCTATTTTTGGCACACGGAGGCCCCTCGCAAAGTCTCGCGGCATTCCGAGTCCGGCAGACGAAGTTGGCCAGCCCCACCCCCCAAGGCCCACACCGTTTTTGTGGCCTTTTACCGCTGGACGAACTTGGCGCCCCGGCCTTCGGGCGGTTATTTTTTGGCGTGGTTTTTCCCGTTGCCTATTTTTGGCACACGGAGGCCCCTCGCAAAGTCTCGCGGCATTCCGAGTCCGGCGGACGAATTTGGCCAGCCCCACCCCCCAAGGCTATAGCCCACCCGTTTTTGTGGCCTTTTTCCGCTGGACGAACTCGGCGCCCCAGCCTTCGGGCAGTTATTTTTGGGCGCGGCATTGCCCGCGGCCTATTTTTGGCACACGGAGGCCCCTCGCAAAGTCTCGCGGCATTCCGAGTCCGGCGGACGAAGTTGGCCAGCCCCACCCTCCAAGGCCCACCCGTTTTTGTGGCCTTTTACCGCTGGACGAACTTGGCGCCCCGGCCTTCGGGCGGTTATTTTTTGGCGTGGTTTTGCCCGTTGCCTATTTTTGGCACACGGAGGCCCCTCGCAAAGTCTCGCGGCATTCCGAGTCCGGCGGACGAAGTTGGCCTGCCCCACCCCCCAAGGCGATAGCCCACCCGTTTTTGTGGCCTTTTTCCGCTGGACGAAATTGGCGCCCCCGGCCTTCGGGCGGTTATTTTTGGGCGCGGCTTTGCCCGCGGCCTATTTTTGGCACACGGAGGCCCCTCGCAAAGTCTCGCGGCATTCCGAGTCCGGCGGACGTAGTGGGCCAGCCCCACCCCCCAAGGCTATAGCCCACCCGTTTTTGTGGCCTTTTACCGCTGGACGAACTTGGCGCCCCGGCCTTCGGGCGGTTATTTTTGGGCGCGGCTTTGCCCGCGGCCTATTTTTGGCACACGGAGGCCCCTCACAAAGTCTCGCGGCATTCCGAGTCCGGCGGACGTAGTGGGCCAGCCCCACCCCCCAAGGCTATAGCCCACCCGTTTTTGTGGCCTTTTACCGCTGGACGAACTTGGCGCCCCGGCCTTCGGGCGGTTATTTTTGGGCGCGGCTTTGCCCGTGGCCTATTTTTGGCACACGGAGGCCCCTCACAAAGTCTCGCGGCATTCCGAGTCCGGCGGACGTAGTGGGCCAGCCCCACCCCCCAAGGCTATAGCCCACCCGTTTTTGTGGCCTTTTTCCGCTGGACGAACTTGGCGCCCCGGCCTTCGGACTTTTATTTTTGGACGCGGCTTTGCTCGCGGCCTATTTTTGGCACACGGAGGCCCCTCGCAAAGTCTCGCGGCATTCCGAGTCCGGCGGACGAAGTTGGCCAGCCCCACCCCCCCAAGGCCCACCCGTTTTTGTGGCCTTTTACCGCTGGACGAACTTGGCGCCCCGGCCTTCGGGCGGTTATTTTTTGGCGTCGTTTTGCCCGTTGCCTATTTTTGGCACACGTAGGCCCCTCGCAAAGTCTCGCGGCATTCCTAGCCCGGCGGACGAAGATGGCCTGCCCCACCCCCCAAGGCGATAGCCCACCCGTTTTTGTGGCCTTTTTCCGCTGGACGAACTTGGCGCCCCGGCCTTCGGGCGGTTATTTTTGGGCGCGGCTTTGCCCGCGGCCTATTTTTGGCACACGGAGGCCCCTCGAAAAGGCTCGCGGCATTCCGAGTCCGGCGGATGAAGTTGGCCAGCCCCACACCCCAAGGCTAAAGCCCACCAGTTTTTGTGGCCTTTTTCCGCTGGACGAACTTGGCGCCCCGGCCTCCGGGCGGTTATTTCTGGGCGCGGCTTTGTCCGCGGCCTATTTTTGGCACACGGAGGCCCCTCAGAAAGTCTCGCGGCATTCCGAGTCCGGCGGACGTAGTGGGCCAGCCCCACCCCCCAAGGCTATAGCCCACCCGTTTTTGTGGCCTTTTTCCGCTGGACGAACTTGGCGCCCCGGCCTTCGGGCTTTTATTTTTGGACGCGGCTTTTCTCGCGGCCTATTTTTGGCACACCGGAGGCCCCTCGCAAAGTCTCGCAGCATTCCGAGTCCGGCGGACGAAGTTGGCCAGCCCCACCCCCCAAGGCTATAGCCCACCCATTTTTGTGGCCTTTTTCCGCTGGACGAACTTGGCGCCCCGGCCTTCGGGCTGTTATTTTTGGACGCGGCTTTGCCCGCGGCCTATTTTTGGCACACGGAGGACGCTCGCAAAGTCTCGCGGCATTCCGAGTCCGGCGGACGAAGTCGGCCAGCCCCACCCCTCAAGGCCCACCCGTTTTTGTGGCCTTTTACCGCTGGACGAACTTGGCGCCCTGGCCTTCGGGCGGTTATTTTTTGGCGTGGTTTTTCCCGTTGCCTATTTTTGGCACACGGAGGCCCCTCGCAAAGTCTCGCGGCATTCCGAGTCCGGCGGACGAAGTTGGCCTGCCCCACCCCCCAAGGCGATAGCCCACCCGTTTTTGTGGCCTTTTTCCGCTGGACGAACTTGGCGCCCCGGCCTTCGGGCGGTTATTTTTGGGCGCGGCTTTGCCCGCGGCCTATGTTTGGTACACAGAGGCCCCTCGCAAAGTCTCGCGGCATTCCGAGTCCGGCGGACGAAGTTGGCCAGCCCCACACCCCAAGGCTAAAGCCCACCCGTTTTTGTGGCCTTTTTCCGCTGGACGAAATTGGCGCCCCGGCCTTCGGGTGGTTATTTTTGGGTGCGGCTTTGCCCGCGGCCTATTTTTGGCACACCGGAGGCCCCTCGCAAAGTCTCGCGGCATTCCGAGTCCGGCGGACGTAGTGGGCCAGCCCCACCCCCCAAGGCTATAGCCCACCCGTTTTTGTGGCCTTTTTCCGCTGGACGAACTTGGCGCCCCGGCCTTCGGGCGGTTATTTTTGGGCGCGGCTTTGCCCGCGGCCTATTTTTGGCACACGGAGGCCCCTCGCAAAGTCTCGCGGCATTCCGAGTCCGGCGGACGTAGTGGGCCAGCCCCACCCCCCAAGGCTATAGCCCACCCGTTTTTGTGGCCTTTTTCCGCTGGACGAACTTGGCGCCCCGGCCTTCGGGCGGTTATTTTTGGGCGCGGCTTTGCCCGCGGCCTATGTTTGGTACACAGAGGCCCCTCGCAAAGTCTCGCGGCATTCCGAGTCCGGCGGACGAAGTTGGCCAGCCCCACACCCCAAGGCTAAAGCCCACCCGTTTTTGTGGCCTTTTTCCGCTGGACGAACTTGGCGCCCCGGCCTTCGGGCGGTTATTTTTGGGCGCGGCTTTGCCCGCGGCCTATGTTTGGTACACAGAGGCCCCTCGCAAAGTCTCGCGGCATTCCGAGTCCGGCGGACGAAGTTGGCCAGCCCCACACCCCAAGGCTAAAGCCCACCCGTTTTTGTGGCCTTTTTCCGCTGGACGAAATTGGCGCCCCCGGCCTTCGGGTGGTTATTTTTGGGTGCGGCTTTGCCCGCGGCCTATTTTTGGCACACGGAGGCCCCTCGCAAAGTCTCGCGGCATTCCGAGTCCGGCGGACGTAGTGGGCCAGCCCCACCCCCCAAGGCTATAGCCCACCCGTTTTTGTGGCCTTTTTCCGCTGGACGAACTTGGCGCCCCGGCCTTCGGGCGGTTATTTTTGGGCGCGGCTTTGTCCGCGGCCTATTTTTGGCACAACGGAGGCCCCTCGCAAAGTCTCGCGGCATTCCGAGTCCGGCAGACGAAGTTGGCCAGCCCCCACCCCCCCAAGGCCCACCCGTTTTTGTGGCCTTTTACCGCTGGACGAACTTGGCGCCCCGGCCTTCGGGCGGTTATTTTTTGGCGTCGTTTTGCCCGTTGCCTATTTTTGGCACACGTAGGCCCCTCGCAAAGTCTCGCGGCATTCCTAGCCCGGCGGACGAAGATGGCCTGCCCCACCCCCCAAGGCGATAACCCACCCGTTTTTGTGGCCTTTTTCCGCTGGACGAACTTGGCGCCCCGGCCTTCGGGCGGTTATTTTTGGGCGCGGCTTTGCCCGCGGCCTATTTTTGGCACACGGAGGCCCCTCGCAAAGGCTCGCGGCATTCCGAGTCCGGCGGATGAAGTTGGCCAGCCCCACACCCCAAGGCTAAAGCCCACCCGTTTTTGTGGCCTTTTTCCGCTGGACGAACTTGGCGCCCCGGCCTCCGGGCGGTTATTTTCTGGGCGCGGCTTTGTCCGCGGCCTATTTTTGGCACACGGAGGCCCCTCAGAAAGTCTCGCGGCATTCCGAGTCCGGCGGACGTAGTGGGCCAGCCCCACCCCCCCAAGGCTATAGCCCACCCGTTTTTGTGGCCTTTTTCCGCTGGACGAACTTGGCGCCCCGGCCTTCGGGGGGTTATTTTTGGGCGCGGCCTTGCCTGCGGCCTATTTTTGGCACAAGGAGGCTCTCGCAAAGTCTCGCGGCATTCCGAGTCCGGCGGACGAAGTTGGCCAGCCCCCACCCCCCAAGGCTATAGCCCACCCATTTTTGTGGCCTTTTTCCGCTGGACGAACTTGGCGCCCCGGCCTTCGGGCTGTTATTTTTGGACGCGGCTTTGCCCGCGGCCTATTTTTGGCACACGGAGGCCGCTCGCAAAGTCTCGCGGCATTCCGAGTCCGGCGGACGAAGTCGGCCAGCCCCACCCCTCAAGGCCCACCCGTTTTTGTGGCCTTTTACCGCTGGACGAACTTGGCGCCCTGGCCTTCAGGCGGTTATTTTTTGGCGTGGTTTTTCCCGTTGCCGTTTTTTGGCACACGGAGGCCCCTCGCAAAGTCTCGCGGCATTCCGAGTCTGGCGGACGAAGTTGGCCTGCCCCACCCCCCAAGGCGATAGCCCACCCGTTTTTGTGGCCTTTTTCCGCTGGACGAACTTGGCGCCCCGGCCTTCGGGGGGTTAATTTTTGGTACGGCCTTGCCTGCGGCCTATTTTTGGCACAAGGAGGCTTCTCACAAAGTCTCGCGGCATTCCCACTCCGGCGGACGAAGTTGGCCAGCCCGACCCCCCAAGGCTATAGCCCACCCGTTTTTGTTGGCTTTTTCCGCGGGACAAACTTGCCGCCCCGGCCTTCGGGCGGTTATTTTTGGGCGCGGATGTGTCCTCGGCATATTTTTGGCACAAGGAGGGGCCTCGCAAAGTCTCGCGCCATTCCGAGTCCGGCGGACGAAGTTGGCCAGCCCCACCCCCTAAGGCTATAGCCCACCCGTTTTTGTCGGCTTTTTCCGCTGGACGAACTTGGCAACCCGGCCTTCAGGCGGTTATTTTTGGGCGCGGCTGAGCCCACGGCCTATTTTTGGCACACGGAGGTGCCTCGCAAAGTGTCGCGCCATTCCGAGTCCGGCGGACGAAGTTGGCCAGCCCGACCCCCCAAGGCTATAGCACACCCGTTTTTGTGGGCTTTTTCCGCTGCACGAACTTGGCGCCCCAGCCTTCGGGCGGTTATTTTTGGGCGCGGCTGTGTCCACGGCCTATTTTTGGCGCAAGGAGGGGCCTCGCAAAGTCTCGCACCATTCCGAGTCCGGCGGACGAAGTTGGCCAGCCCCACCCCCTAAGGCTATAGCCCACCCGTTTTTGTGGCCTTTTTCCGCTGGACGAACTTGGCGCCCCGGCCCTCGGGCGGTTATTTTTGGGCGCGGCTGTGCCCGCGGCCTATTTTTGGCACATGGAGGCGCCTCGCAAAGTCTCGCGCCATTCTGGGTCCGGCGGACGAAGTCGGCCAGCCCCACCGCCCATGGCTATAGCCCACCCGTTTTTGTGGCCATTTTCCGCCGGACGAACCTGGCACCCCCGGCCTTCGGGCGGTTATTTTTGGGTGCGGCTGTGTCCGCGGCCTATTTTTGGCCCAAGGAGGGGCCTCGCAATGTCTCGCGCCATTCCGAGTCCGGCGGACGAAGTCGGCCAGCCCCATCCCCCAAGGCTATAGCCCACCCGTTTTTGTGGACTTTTTCCGCTGGACGAACTTGGTGCCCCGGCCCTCGGGGGGTTATTTTTGGGCGCGGCTGTGCCCGCGGCCTATTTTTGGCACAAGGAGGCGCCTCGCAAAGTCTCGCGCCATTCTGGGTCCGATGGACGAAGTTGGCCAGCCCCACCCCCCATGGCTATAGCCCACCCGTTTTTGTGGCCATTTTCCGGCGGACGAACCTGGCACCCCCGGCCTTCGGG
This sequence comes from Citrus unshiu, assembly GCA_033242345.1. Lineage (NCBI taxonomy): Eukaryota > Viridiplantae > Streptophyta > Magnoliopsida > Sapindales > Rutaceae > Citrus > Citrus unshiu. The sequence continues at coordinate 176,858 of BTHF01000017.1, forward strand.
CGGTTATTTTTGGGCTCGGCTGTGTCCACGGCCTATTTTTTGCCCAAGGAGGGGCCACGCAATGTCTCGCGCCATTCCGAGTCCGGCGGACGAAGTTGGCCAGCCCCACCCCCCAAGGCTATAGCCCACCCGTTTTTGTGGACTTTTTCCGCTGGACGAACTTGGTGCCCCGGCCCTCGGGGGGTTATTTTTGGGCGCAGCTGTGCCCGCGGCCTATTTTTGGCACACGGAGGCGCCTCGCAATGTCTCGCGCCATTCGGAGTCCGGCGGACGAAGTTGGTCAGCCCCACCCCCAAAGGCTATAGCCCACCCGTTTTTGTGGCCTTTTTCCGCTGGACGAACTTGGCGCCCCGGCCTTTGGGCGGTTATTTTTGGGAGCGGCTGTGCCCGTGGCCTATTTTTGGCACACAGAGGCACCTCGAACAGTCTCGCGCCATTCCGAGTCCAGCGGACGAAGTTGGCCAGCCCCACCCCCCAAGCCTATAGCCCACCCGTTTTTGTGGCCTTTTTCCGCTGGACGAATTTGGCGCCCCGGCCCTCGGGCAGTTATTTTTGGGCGCGGCTGTGCCTGCGGCCTAGTTTTGGCACACGGAGGCGCCTCGCAAAGTGTCGCGCCATTCCGAGTCCGGCGGACGAAGTTGGCCAGCCCCACCCCCCAAGGCTATAGCCCACCAGTTTTTGTGGCCATTTTCCGCTGGACGAACTTAGCACCCTGGCCTTCGGGCAGTTATTTTTGGGCACGGCTGTGTCCGCGGCCTATTTTAGGCTGAAGGAGGCGCCTCGCAAAGTCTCGCGCCATTCCGAGTCCGGCGGACGAAGTTGGCCAGCCCCACCCCCCAAGGCTATAGCCCAACCGTTTTTGTGGCCTTTTTCCGCTGGACGAACTTGGCGCCACGGCCCTCGGGCGGTTATTTTTGGGCGCGGCTGTGCCCGCGGCCTATTTTTGGCACACGGAGGCGCCTCACAAAGTCTCGCGCCATTCCGAGTCCGGCGGACGAAGTTGGCCAGCCCCACCCCCCAAGGCTATAGCCCACCCGTTTTTGTGGCCATTTTCCGCTGGACGAACTTAGCACCCCGTCCTTCGGGCGGTTATTTTTGGGCGCGGCTGTGTCCACGGCCTATTTTTGGCACAAGGAGGGGCCTCGCAAAGTCTCGCGCCATTCCGAGTCCGGCGGACGAAGTTGGCCAGTCCCACCCCCCAAGGCTATAGCCCACCCGTTTTTGTGGCCTTTTTCCGCTGGACGAACTTGGCGCCCCGGCCTTCGGGCGGTTATTTTTGGGCGCGGCTGTGTCCGCGGCCTATTTTTGGCACAAGGAGGCTCCTCGCAAAGTCTCGCGCCATTCCGAGTCCGGCGGACGAAGTTGGCCAGCCCCACCACCCAAGGCTATAGCCCACCCTTTTTTGTGGCCTTTTTCCGCTGGACGAACTTGGCGCCCCGGCCCTCGGGGGGTTATTTTAGGGCGCAGCTGTGCCCACGGCCTATTTTTGGCACACGGAGGTGCCTCGCAAAGTCTCGCGCCATTCCGAGTCCGGCGGACGAAGTTGGCCAGCCCCACCCCCTAAGGCTATAGCCCACCCGTTTTTGTGGCCTTTTTCCGCTGGACGAACTTGGCGCCCCGGCCCTCGAGCGGTTATTTTTGGGCGCGGCTGTGCCCGCGGCCTATTTTTGGCACACGGAGGTGCCTCGCAAAGTCTCGCGCCATTCCGGGTACGGCGGACGAAGTGGGCCAGCCCCACCCCCCAAGGCTATAGCCCACCCGTTTTTGTGGCCTTTTTCCGCTGGACGAACTTGGCGTCCCGGCCCTCGGGGGGTTATTTTTGGGCGCAGCTGTGCCCACGGCCTATTTTTGGCACACGGAGGTGCCTCGCAAAGTCTCGCGCCATTCCGAGTCCCGCGGACGAAGTTGGCCAGCCCCACCCCCCAAGGCTATAGCCCACCCGTTTTTGTGGCTTTTTTCCACTGGACGAACTTGGCGCCACGGCCCTCGGGCGGTTATTTTTGGGCGCGGCTGTGCCCGCGGCCTATTTTTGGCACACGGAGACGCCTCACAAAGTCTCGCGCCATTCCGAGTCCGGCGGACGAAGTTGGCAAGCCCCACCCCCCAAGGCTATAGCCCACCCGTTTTTGTGGCCATTTTCCGCTGGACGAACTTAGCACCCCGGCCTTCGGGCGGTTATTTTTGGGCGCGGCTGTGTCCGCGGCCTATTTTTGGCACAAGGAGGCTCCTCGCAAAGTCTCGCGCCATTCCGAGTCCGGCGGACGAAGTTGGCCAGCCCCACTACCCAAGGCTATAGCCCACCCGTTTTTGTGGCCTTTTTCCGCTGGACGAACATGGCGCCCCGGCCCTCGGGGGTTTATTTTAGGGCGCAGCTGTGCCCACGGCCTATTTTTGGCACACGGAGGTGCCTCGCAAAGTCTCGCGCCATTCCGAGTCCGGCGGACGAAGTTGGCCAGCCCCACCCCCAAAGGCTATAGCCCACCCGTTTTTGTGGCCTTTTTCCGCTGGTCGAACTTGGCGCCCCGGCCTTCGGGCGGTTATTTTTGGGAGCGGCTGTGCCCGCGGCTTATTTTTGGCACACAGAGGCGCCTCGAAAAGTCTCGTGCCATTCCGAGTCCAGCGGACGAAGTTGGCCAGCGCCACCCCCCCAAGGCTATAGCCCACATGTTTTTGTGGCCTTTTTCCGCTGGACGAACTGGGCGCCCCGGCCTTCGGGCGGTTATTTTTGGGAGCGGCTGTACCCGCGGCCTATTTTTGGCACACGGAGGCGCCTCGCAAACTCTCGCGCCATTCCGAGTCCGGCGGACGAAGTTGGCCAGCCCCACCCCCCAAGGCTATAGCCCACCCGTTTTTGTGGGCTTTTTGCGCTGGACGAACTTGGCGCCCCGGCGTTCGGGGGGTTATTTTTGAGTGCGGCTGTGCCCGCGGCCTATTTTTGGCACACGGAGGCACCTCGCAAAGTCTCGCGCCATTCCGAGTCCGGCGGACGAAGTTGGCCAGCCCCACCCCCCAAGGCTATAGGCCACCCATTTTTGTGGCCTTTTTACGCAGGACGAACTTGGCGCCCCGGCCTTCGAGCTGTTATTTTTGTGCGCGGCTGTGCCCGCTTCCTATTTTTGGCACACGGAGGGGCCTCGCAAAGTCTCGCGCCATTCCGAGTCAGGCGGACTAAGTGGGCCAGCCCCACCCCCCAAGGCTATAGCCCACCCGTTTTTGTGGCCTTTTTCCGCTGGACGAACTTGGCGCCCCAACCTTCGGGCGGTTATTTTTGGGCGCGGCTGTTCCCGCGGCCTATTTTTGGCACACGGAGGTGCCTCGCAAAGTCTCGCGCCATTCCGAGTCCGGCGGACGATGTTGACCAGCCCCACCCCCCACGGCTATAGCCCACCCGTTTTTATGGCCTTTTTCCGCCGGACGAACTTGGCGTCCCGGCCTTCGGGCGGTTATTTTTGGGCGCGGCTGTGCCCGCGGCCTATTTTTTGCACACGGAGGCACCTCGCAAAGTCTCACACGATTCCGAGTCCGGCGGACGAAGTTGGCCAGCCCCACCCCCCAAGGCTATAGCCCACCCGTTTTTGTGGCCTTTTTCCGCTGGACGAACTTGGCGTCCCGGCCTTCGGGCGGTTATTTTTGGGCACGTCTGTGCCCACTGCCTATTTTTGGCACACGGAGGCACCTCGCAAGGTCTCGCGCCATTCCGAGTCCGGCGGACGAAGTTGGCCAGCCCCACCTCCCAAGGCTATAGCCCACCCGTTTTTGTGGCCTTTTTCCGCTGGACGAACTTGGCGCCCCGGCCTTCGGGCGGTTATTTTTGGGCGCGTCTGTGCCCGCGGCCTATTTTTGGCACACGGAGGCGCCTCGCAAAGTCTCGCGCCATTCCGAGTCCGGCGGACTAAGTTGGCCAGCCCCACCCCCCAAGGCTATAGCCCACCCGTTTTTGTGGCCTTTTTCCGCTGGACGAACTTGGCGCCCCGGCCTTCGAGCAGTTATTTTTGGGCGCGGCTGTGCCCGCGGCCTATTTTTGGCACACGGAGGCGCCTCGCAAAGTCTCGCGCCATTCCGAGTCCGGCGGACTAAGTTGGCCAGCCCCACCCCCCAAGGCTATAGCCCACCCGTTTTTGTGGGCTTTTTCCGCTGGACGAACTTGGCGCCCCGGCCTTCGGGTGGTTATTTTTAGGTACGGCTGTGCCCGCGGCCTATTTTTGGCACACGGAGGCACGTCGCAAAGTCTCGCGCCATTCTGGGTCCGGCGGACGAAGTTGGGCAGCCCCACCCCCCAAGGCTATAGCCCACCCGTTTTTGTGGGCTTTTTCCGCTGGACGAACTGGGCGTCCCGGCCTTCGGGCGGTTATTTTTGGGCGCGGCTGTGGCCGCGGCCTATTTTTGGCACACGGAGGCAGCTCGCAAAGTCTCGCGCCATTCCGTGTCCGGCGGACGAAGTTTGCCAGCCCCACACCCCAAGGCTATAGCCCACCCGTTTTTGTGGCCTTTTTCCGCTGGATGAACTTGGCGTACCGGCCTTCGGGCGGTTATTTTTGGCCGCGGTTGTGTCCGCGGCCTATTTTTGGCACAAGGAGGCTCCTCGCAAAGTCTCGCGCCATTCCGAGTCCGGCGGACGAAGTTGGCCAGCCCCACCACCCAAGGCTATAGCCCACCCTTTTTTGTGGCCTTTTTCCGCTGGACGAACTTGGCGCCCCGGCCCTCGGGGGGTTATTTTAGGGCGCAGCTGTGCCCACGGCCTATTTTTGGCACACGGAGGTGCCTCGCAAAGTCTCGCGCCATTCCGAGTCCGGCGGACGAAGTGGGCCAGCCCCACCCCCTAAGGCTATAGCCCACCCATTTTTGTGGCCTTTTTCCGCTGGACGAACTTGGCGCCCCGGCCCTCGAGCGGTTATTTTTGGGCGCGGCTGTGCCCGCGGCCTATTTTTGGCACACGGAGGTGCCTCGCAAAGTCTCGCGCCATTCCGGGTACGGCGGACGAAGTTGGCCAGCCCCACCCCCCAAGGCTATAGCCCACCCTTTTTTGTGGCCATTTTCCGCCGGACGAACTTGGCACCCCGGCCTTCGGGCGGTTATTTTTGGGTGCGGCTGTGTCCGCGGCCTATTTCTGGCACAAGGAGGCTCCTTGCATAGTCTCGCACCATTCCGAGTCCGGCGGACGAAGTTGGCCAGCCCCACCACCCAAGGCTATAGCCCACCCGTTTTTGTGGCCTTTTTCCGCTGGACGAACTTGGCGTCCCGGCCCTCGGGGGGTTATTTTTGGGCGCAGCTGTGCCCACGGCCTATTTTTGGCACACGGAGGTGCCTCGCAAAGTCTCGCGCCATTCCGAGTCCCGCGGACGAAGTTGGCCAGCCCCACCCCCCAAGGCTATAGCCCACCCGTTTTTGTGGCTTTTTTCCACTGGACGAACTTGGCGCCACGGCCCTCGGGCGGTTATTTTTGGGCGCGGCTGTGCCCGCGGCCTATTTTTGGCACACGGAGACGCCTCACAAAGTCTCGCGCCATTCCGAGTCCGGCGGACGAAGTTGGCAAGCCCCACCCCCCAAGGCTATAGCGCACCCGTTTTTGTGGCCATTTTCCGCTGGACGAACTTAGCACCCCGACCTTCGGGCGGTTATTTTTGGGCGCGGCTGTGTCCGCGGCCTATTTTTGGCACAAGGAGGCTCCTCGCAAAGTCTCGCGCCATTCCGAGTCCGGCGGACGAAGTTGGCCAGCCCCACCACCCAAGGCTATAGCCCACCCGTTTTTGTGGCCTTTTTCCGCTGGACGAACATGGCGCCCCCGGCCCTCGGGGGTTTATTTTAGGGCGCAGCTGTGCCCACGGCCTATTTTTGGCACACGGAGGTGCCTCGCAAAGTCTCGCGCCATTCCGAGTCCGGCGGACGAAGTTGGCCAGCCCCACCCCCAAAGGCTATAGCCCACCCGTTTTTGTGGCCTTTTTCCGCTGGTCGAACTTGGCGCCCCGGCCTTCGGGCGGTTATTTTTGGGAGCGGCTGTGCCCGCGGCTTATTTTTGGCACACAGAGGCGCCTCGAAAAGTCTCGCGCCATTCCGAGTCCAGCGGACGAAGTTGGCCAGCGCCACCCCCCAAGGCTATAGCCCACATGTTTTTGTGGCCTTTTTCCGCTGGACGAACTGGGCGCCCCGGCCTTCGGGCGGTTATTTTTGGGAGCGGCTGTGCCCGCGGCCTATTTTTGGCACACGGAGGCGCCTCGCAAACTCTCGCGCCATTCCGAGTCCGGCGGACGAAGTTGGCCAGCCCCACCCCCCAAGGCTATAGCCCACCCGTTTTTGTGGGCTTTTTGCGCTGGACGAACTTGGCGCCCCGGCGTTCGGGGGGTTATTTTTGAGTGCGGCTGTGCCCGCGGCCTATTTTTGGCACACGGAGGCACCTCGCAAAGTCTCGCGCCATTCCGAGTCCGGCGGACGAAGTTGGCCAGCCCCACCCCCCAAGGCTATAGGCCACCCATTTTTGTGGCCTTTTTACGCAGGACGAACTTGGCGCCCCGGCCTTCGAGCTGTTATTTTTGTGCGCGGCTGTGCCCGCTTCCTATTTTTGGCACACGGAGGGGCCTCGCAAAGTCTCGCGCCATTCCGAGTCAGGCGGACTAAGTGGGCCAGCCCCACCCCCCAAGGCTATAGCCCACCCGTTTTTGTGGCCTTTTTCCGCTGGACGAACTTGGCGCCCCAACCTTCGGGCGGTTATTTTTGGGCGCGGCTGTTCCCGCGGCCTATTTTTGGCACACGGAGGTGCCTCGCAAAGTCTCGCGCCATTCCGAGTCCGGCGGACGATGTTGACCAGCCCCACCCCCCACGGCTATAGCCCACCCGTTTTTATGGCCTTTTTCCGCCGGACGAACTTGGCGTCCCGGCCTTCGGGCGGTTATTTTTGGGCGCGGCTGTGCCCGCGGCCTATTTTTTGCACACGGAGGCACCTCGCAAAGTCTCACACGATTCCGAGTCCGGCGGACGAAGTTGGCCAGCCCCACCCCCCAAGGCTATAGCCCACCCGTTTTTGTGGCCTTTTTCCGCTGGACGAACTTGGCGTCCCGGCCTTCGGGCGGTTATTTTTGGGCACGTCTGTGCCCACTGCCTATTTTTGGCACACGGAGGCACCTCGCAAGGTCTCGCGCCATTCCGAGTCCGGCGGACGAAGTTGGCCAGCCCCACCTCCCAAGGCTATAGCCCACCCGTTTTTGTGGCCTTTTTCCGCTGGACGAACTTGGCGCCCCGGCCTTCGGGCGGTTATTTTTGGGCGCGTCTGTGCCCGCGGCCTATTTTTGGCACACGGAGGCGCCTCGCAAAGTCTCGCGCCATTCCGAGTCCGGCGGACTAAGTTGGCCAGCCCCACCCCCCAAGGCTATAGCCCACCCGTTTTTGTGGCCTTTTTCCGCTGGACGAACTTGGCGCCCCGGCCTTCGAGCAGTTATTTTTGGGCGCGGCTGTGCCCGCGGCCTATTTTTGGCACACGGAGGCGCCTCGCAAAGTCTCGCGCCATTCCGAGTCCGGCGGACTAAGTTGGCCAGCCCCACCCCCCAAGGCTATAGCCCACCCGTTTTTGTGGGCTTTTTCCGCTGGACGAACTTGGCGCCCCGGCCTTCGGGTGGTTATTTTTAGGTACGGCTGTGCCCGCGGCCTATTTTTGGCACACGGAGGCACGTCGCAAAGTCTCGCGCCATTCTGGGTCCGGCGGACGAAGTTGGGCAGCCCCACCCCCCAAGGCTATAGCCCACCCGTTTTTGTGGGCTTTTTCCGCTGGACGAACTGGGCGTCCCGGCCTTCGGGCGGTTATTTTTGGGCGCGGCTGTGGCCGCGGCCTATTTTTGGCACACGGAGGCAGCTCGCAAAGTCTCGCGCCATTCCGTGTCCGGCGGACGAAGTTTGCCAGCCCCACACCCCAAGGCTATAGCCCACCCGTTTTTGTGGCCTTTTTCCGCTGGATGAACTTGGCGTACCGGCCTTCGGGCGGTTATTTTTGGCCGCGGTTGTGTCCGCGGCCTATTTTTGGCACAAGGAGGCTCCTCGCAAAGTCTCGCGCCATTCCGAGTCCGGCGGACGAAGTTGGCCAGCCCCACCACCCAAGGCTATAGCCCACCCTTTTTTGTGGCCTTTTTCCGCTGGACGAACTTGGCGCCCCGGCCCTCGGGGGGTTATTTTAGGGCGCAGCTGTGCCCACGGCCTATTTTTGGCACACGGAGGTGCCTCGCAAAGTCTCGCGCCATTCCGAGTCCGGCGGACGAAGTGGGCCAGCCCCACCCCCTAAGGCTATAGCCCACCCGTTTTTGTGGCCTTTTTCCGCTGGACGAACTTGGCGCCCCGGCCCTCGAGCGGTTATTTTTGGGCGCGGCTGTGCCCGCGGCCTATTTTTGGCACACGGAGGTGCCTCGCAAAGTCTCGCGCCATTCCGGGTACGGCGGACGAAGTTGGCCAGCCCCACCCCCCAAGGCTATAGCCCACCCTTTTTTGTGGCCATTTTCCGCCGGACGAACTTGGCACCCCGGCCTTCGGGCGGTTATTTTTGGGTGCGGCTGTGTCCGCGGCCTATTTCTGGCACAAGGAGGCTCCTTGCATAGTCTCGCACCATTCCGAGTCCGGCGGACGAAGTTGGCCAGCCCCACCACCCAAGGCTATAGCCCACCCGTTTTTGTGGCCTTTTTCCGCTGGACGAACTTGGCGTCCCGGCCCTCGGGGGGTTATTTTTGGGCGCAGCTGTGCCCACGGCCTATTTTTGGCACACGGAGGTGCCTCGCAAAGTCTCGCGCCATTCCGAGTCCCGCGGACGAAGTTGGCCAGCCCCACCCCCCAAGGCTATAGCCCACCCGTTTTTGTGGCTTTTTTCCACTGGACGAACTTGGCGCCACGGCCCTCGGGCGGTTATTTTTGGGCGCGGCTGTGCCCGCGGCCTATTTTTGGCACACGGAGACGCCTCACAAAGTCTCGCGCCATTCCGAGTCCGGCGGACGAAGTTGGCAAGCCCCACCCCCCAAGGCTATAGCGCACCCGTTTTTGTGGCCATTTTCCGCTGGACGAACTTAGCACCCCGACCTTCGGGCGGTTATTTTTGGGCGCGGCTGTGTCCGCGGCCTATTTTTGGCACAAGGAGGCTCCTCGCAAAGTCTCGCGCCATTCCGAGTCCGGCGGACGAAGTTGGCCAGCCCCACCACCCAAGGCTATAGCCCACCCGTTTTTGTGGCCTTTTTCCGCTGGACGAACATGGCGCCCCGGCCCTCGGGGGTTTATTTTAGGGCGCAGCTGTGCCCACGGCCTATTTTTGGCACACGGAGGTGCCTCGCAAAGTCTCGCGCCATTCCGAGTCCGGCGGACGAAGTTGGCCAGCCCCACCCCCAAAGGCTATAGCCCACCCGTTTTTGTGGCCTTTTTCCGCTGGTCGAACTTGGCGCCCCGGCCTTCGGGCGGTTATTTTTGGGAGCGGCTGTGCCCGCGGCTTATTTTTGGCACACAGAGGCGCCTCGAAAAGTCTCGCGCCATTCCGAGTCCAGCGGACGAAGTTGGCCAGCGCCACCCCCCAAGGCTATAGCCCACATGTTTTTGTGGCCTTTTTCCGCTGGACGAACTGGGCGCCCCGGCCTTCGGGCGGTTATTTTTGGGAGCGGCTGTGCCCGCGGCCTATTTTTGGCACACGGAGGCGCCTCGCAAACTCTCGCGCCATTCCGAGTCCAGCGGACGAAGTTGGCCAGCCCCACCCCCCAAGGCTATAGCCCACCCGTTTTTGTGGGCTTTTTGCGCTGGACGAACTTGGCGCCCCTGCGTTCGGGGGTTATTTTTGAGTGCGGCTGTGCCCGCGGCCTATTTTTGGCACACGGAGGCACCTCGCAAAGTCTCGCGCCATTCCGAGTCCGGCGGACGAAGTTGGCCAGCCCCACCCCCCAAGGCTATAGGCCACCCATTTTTGTGGCCTTTTTACGCAGGACGAACTTGGCGCCCCGGCCTTCGAGCTGTTATTTTTGTGCGCGGCTGTGCCCGCTTCCTATTTTTGGCACACGGAGGGGCCTCGCAAAGTCTCGCGCCATTCCGAGTCAGGCGGACTAAGTGGGCCAGCCCCACCCCCCAAGGCTATAGCCCACCCGTTTTTGTGGCCTTTTTCCGCTGGACGAACTTGGCGCCCCAACCTTCGGGCGGTTATTTTTGGGCGCGGCTGTTCCCGCGGCCTATTTTTGGCACACGGAGGTGCCTCGCAAAGTCTCGCGCCATTCCGAGTCCGGCGGACGATGTTGACCAGCCCCACCCCCCACGGCTATAGCCCACCCGTTTTTATGGCCTTTTTCCGCCGGACGAACTTGGCGTCCCGGCCTTCGGGCGGTTATTTTTGGGCGCGGCTGTGCCCGCGGCCTATTTTTTGAACACGGAGGCACCTCGCAAAGTCTCACACGATTCCGAGTCCGGCGGACGAAGTTGGCCAGCCCCACCCCCCAAGGCTATAGCCCACCCGTTTTTGTGGCCTTTTTCCGCTGGACGAACTTGGCGTCCCGGCCTTCGGGCGGTTATTTTTGGGCACGTCTGTGCCCACTGCCTATTTTTGGCACACGGAGGCACCTCGCAAGGTCTCGCGCCATTCCGAGTCCGGCGGACGAAGTTGGCCAGCCCCACCACCCAAAGCTATAGCCCACCCGTTTTTGTGGCCTTTTTCCGCTGGACGAACTTGGCGCCCCGGCCTTCGGGCGGTTATTTTTGGGCGCGTCTGTGCCCGCGGCCTATTTTTGGCACACGGAGGCGCCTCGCAAAGTCTCGCGCCATTCCGAGTCCGGCGGACTAAGTTGGCCAGCCCCACCCCCCAAGGCTATAGCCCACCCGTTTTTGTGGCCTTTTTCCGCTGGACGAACTTGGCGCCCCGGCCTTCGAGCAGTTATTTTTGGGCGCGGCTGTGCCCGCGGCCTATTTTTGGCACACGGAGGCGCCTCGCAAAGTCTCGCGCCATTCCGAGTCCGGCGGACTAAGTTGGCCAGCCCCACCCCCCAAGGCTATAGCCCACCCGTTTTTGTGGGCTTTTTCCGCTGGACGAAGTTGGCGCCCCGTCCTTCGGGTGGTTATTTTTAGGCGCGGCTGTGCCCGCGGCCTATTTTTGGCACACGGAGGCACGTCGTAAAGTCTCGCGCCATTCTGGGTCCGGCGGACGAAGTTGGGCAGCCCCACCCCCCAAGGCTATAGCCCACCCGTTTTTGTGGGCTTTTTCCGCTGGACGAACTGGGCGTCCCGGCCTTCGGGCGGTTATTTTTGGGCGCGGCTGTGGCCGCGGCCTATTTTTGGCACACGGAGGCAGCTCGCAAAGTCTCGCGCCATTCCGTGTCCGGCGGACGAAGTTTGCCAGCCCCACACCCCAAGGCTATAGCCCACCCGTTTTTGTGGCCTTTTTCCGCTGGATGAACTTGGCGTACCGGCCTTCGGGCGGTTATTTTTGGGCGTGGATGTGCACGCGGCCTATTTTCGGCACACGGAGGTGCCTCACAAAGTCTCGCGCCATTCCGAGTCCGGCGGACAAAGTTGGCCAGCCCCACCCCCCAAGGCTATAGCCCACCCGTTTTTGTGGCCTTTTTCCGCTGGACGAACTTGGCGCCCTGGCCTTCGGGTGGTTATTTTTGGGTTCGGGTGTGCCCACGGCCTATTTTTGGCACACGGAGATGCCTCGTAAAGTCTCGCGCCATTCCGAGTCCGGCGGACGAAGTTGGCCAGCCCCACCACCCAAGGCTATAGCCCACCCGTTTTTGTGGCCTTTTTCCGCTGGACGAACATGGCGCCCCGGCCCTCGGGGGTTTATTTTAGGGCGCAGCTGTGCCCACGGCCTATTTTTGGCACACGGAGGTGCCTCGCAAAGTCTCGCGCCATTCCGAGTCCGGCGGACGAAGTTGGCCAGCCCCACCCCCAAAGGCTATAGCCCACCCGTTTTTGTGGCCTTTTTCCGCTGGTCGAACTTGGCGCCCCGGCCTTCGGGCGGTTATTTTTGGGAGCGGCTGTGCCCGCGGCTTATTTTTGGCACACAGAGGCGCCTCGAAAAGTCTCGCGCCATTCCGAGTCCAGCGGACGAAGTTGGCCAGCGCCACCCCCCAAGGCTATAGCCCACCCGTTTTTGTGGCCTTTTTCCGCTGGACGAACTTGGCGTCCCGGCCCTCGGGGGGTTATTTTTGGGCGCAGCTGTGCCCACGGCCTATTTTTGGCACACGGAGGTGCCTCGCAAAGTCTCGCGCCATTCCGAGTCCCGCGGACGAAGTTGGCCAGCCCCACCCCCCAAGGCTATAGCCCACCCGTTTTTGTGGCTTTTTTCCACTGGACGAACTTGGCGCCCCGGCCTTCGGGCGGTTATTTTTGGGAGCGGCTGTGCCCGCGGCTTATTTTTGGCACACAGAGGCGCCTCGAAAAGTCTCGCGCCATTCCGAGTCCAGCGGACGAAGTTGGCCAGCGCCACCCCCCCAAGGCTATAGCCCACATGTTTTTGTGGCCTTTTTCCGCTGGACGAACTGGGCGCCCCGGCCTTCGGGCGGTTATTTTTGATAGCGGCTGTGCCCGCGGCCTATTTTTGGCACACGGAGGCGCCTCGCAAACTCTCGCGCCATTCCGAGTCCGGCGGACAAAGTTGGCCAGCCCCACCCCCAAAGGCTATAGCCCACCCGTTTTTGTGGCCTTTTTCCGCTGGTCGAACTTGGCGCCCCGGCCTTCGGGCGGTTATTTTTGGGAGCGGCTGTGCCCGCGGCCTATTTTTGGCACACGGAGGCGCCTCGCAAACTCTCGCGCCATTCCGAGTCCGGCGGACGAAGTTGGCCAGCCCCACCCCCAAAGGCTATAGCCCACCCGTTTTTGTGGCCTTTTTCCGCTGGTCGAACTTGGCGCCCCGGCCTTCGGGCGGTTATTTTTGGGAGCGGCTGTGCCCGCGGCTTATTTTTGGCACACAGAGGCGCCTCGAAAAGTCTCGTGCCATTCCGAGTCCAGCGGACGAAGTTGGCCAGCGCCACCCCCCAAGGCTATAGCCCACATGTTTTTGTGGCCTTTTTCCGCTGGACGAACTGGGCGCCCCGGCCTTCGGGCGGTTATTTTTGGGAGCGGCTGTGCCCGCGGCCTATTTTTGGCACACGGAGGCGCCTCGCAAACTCTCGCGCCATTCCGAGTCCGGCGGACGAAGTTGGCCAGCCCCACCCCCCAAGGCTATAGCCCACCCGTTTTTGTGGGCTTTTTGCGCTGGACGAACTTGGCGCCCCCGGCGTTCGGGGGGTTATTTTTGAGTGCGGCTGTGCCCGCGGCCTATTTTTGGCACACGGAGGCACCTCGCAAAGTCTCGCGCCATTCCGAGTCCGGCGGACGAAGTTGGCCAGCCCCACCCCCCAAGGCTATAGGCCACCCATTTTTGTGGCCTTTTTACGCAGGACGAACTTGGCGCCCCGGCCTTCGAGCTGTTATTTTTGTGCGCGGCTGTGCCCGCTTCCTATTTTTGGCACACGGAGGGGCCTCGCAAAGTCTCGCGCCATTCCGAGTCAGGCGGACTAAGTGGGCCAGCCCCACCCCCCAAGGCTATAGCCCACCCGTTTTTGTGGCCTTTTTCCGCTGGACGAACTTGGCGCCCCAACCTTCGGGCGGTTATTTTTGGGCGCGGCTGTTCCCGCGGCCTATTTTTGGCACACGGAGGTGCCTCGCAAAGTCTCGCGCCATTCCGAGTCCGGCGGACGATGTTGACCAGCCCCACCCCCCACGGCTATAGCCCACCCGTTTTTATGGCCTTTTTCCGCCGGACGAACTTGGCGTCCCGGCCTTCGGGCGGTTATTTTTGGGCGCGGCTGTGCCCGCGGCCTATTTTTTGCACACGGAGGCACCTCGCAAAGTCTCACACGATTCCGAGTCCGGCGGACGAAGTTGGCCAGCCCCACCCCCGAAGGCTATAGCCCACCCGTTTTTGTGGCCTTTTTCCGCTGGACGAACTTGGCGTCCCGGCCTTCGGGCGGTTATTTTTGGGCACGTCTGTGCCCACTGCCTATTTTTGGCACACGGAGGCACCTTGCAAGGTCTCGCGCCATTCCGAGTCCGGCGGACGAAGTTGGCCAGCCCCACCTCCCAAGGCTATAGCGCACACCCGTTTTTGTGGCCTTTTTCCGCTGGACGAACTTGGCGCCCCGGCCTTCGGGCGGTTATTTTTGGGCGCGTCTGTGCCCGCGGCCTATTTTTGGCACACGGAGGCGCCTCGCAAAGTCTCGCGCCATTCCGAGTCCGGCGGACTAAGTTGGCCAGCCCCACCCCCCAAGGCTATAGCCCACCCGTTTTTGTGGCCTTTTTCCGCTGGACGAACTTGGCGCCCCGGCCTTCGAGCAGTTATTTTTGGGCGCGGCTGTGCCCGCGGCCTATTTTTGGCACACGGAGGCGCCTCGCAAAGTCTCGCGCCATTCCGAGTCCGGCGGACTAAGTTGGCCAGCCCCACCCCCCAAGGCTATAGCCCACCCGTTTTTGTGGGCTTTTTCCGCTGGACGAACTTGGCGCCCCGGCCTTCGGGTGGTTATTTTTAGGCGCGGTTGTGCCCGCGGCCTATTTTTGGCACACGGAGGCACGTCGCAAAGTCTCGCGCCATTCTGGGTCCGGCGGACGAAGTTGGGCAGCCCCACCCCCCAAGGCTATAGCCCACCCGTTTTTGTGGGCTTTTTCCGCTGGACGAACTGGGCGTCCCGGCCTTCGGGCGGTTATTTTTGGGCGCGGCTGTGGCCGCGGCCTATTTTTGGCACATGGAGGCAGCTCGCAAAGTCTCGCGCCATTCCGTGTCCGGCGGACGAAGTTTGCCAGCCCCACACCCCAAGGCTATAGCCCACCCGTTTTTGTGGCCTTTTTCCGCTGGATGAACTTGGCGTACCGGCCTTCGGGAGGTTATTTTCGGCCGCGGTTGTGTCCGCGGCCTATTTTTGGCACAAGGAGGCTCCTCGCAAAGTCTCGCGCCATTCCGAGTCCGGCGGACGAAGTTGGCCAGCCCCACCACCCAAGGCTATAGCCCACCCTTTTTTGTGGCCTTTTTCCGCTGGACGAACTTGGCGCCCCGGCCCTCGGTGGGTTATTTTAGGGCGCAGCTGTGCCCACGGCCTATTTTTGGCACACGGAGGTGCCTCGCAAAGTCTCGCGCCATTCCGAGTCCGGCGGACGAAGTTGGCCAGCCCCACCCCCTAAGGCTATAGCCCACCCGTTTTTGTGGCCTTTTTCCGCTGGACGAACTTGGCGCCCCGGCCCTCGAGCGGTTATTTTTGGGCGCGGCTGTGCCCGCGGCCTATTTTTGGCACACGGAGGTGCCTCGCAAAGTCTCGCGCCATTCCGGGTACGGCGGACGAAGTTGGCCAGCCCCACCCCCCAAGGCTATAGCCCACCCTTTTTTGTGGCCATTTTCCGCCGGACGAACTTGGCACCCCGGCCTTCGGGCGGTTATTTTTGGGTGCGGCTGTGTCCGCGGCCTATTTTTGGCACAAGGAGGCTCCTCGCATAGTCTCGCACCATTCCGAGTCCGGCGGACGAAGTTGGCCAGCCCCACCACCCAAGGCTATAGCCCACCCGTTTTTGTGGCCTTTTTCCGCTGGACGAACTTGGCGTCCCGGCCCTCGGGGGGTTATTTTTGGGCGCAGCTGTGCCCACGGCCTATTTTTGGCACACGGAGGTGCCTCGCAAAGTCTCGCGCCATTCCGAGTCCCGCGGACGAAGTTGGCCAGCCCCACCCCCCAAGGCTATAGCCCACCCGTTTTTGTGGCTTTTTTCCACTGGACGAACTTGGCGCCACGGCCCTCGGGCGGTTATTTTTGGGCGCGGCTGTGCCCGCGGCCTATTTTTGGCACACGGAGACGCCTCACAAAGTCTCGCGCCATTCCGAGTCCGGCGGACGAAGTTGGCAAGCCCCACCCCCCAAGGCTATAGCCCACCCGTTTTTGTGGCCATTTTCCGCTGGACGAACTTAGCACCCCGGCCTTCGGGCGGTTATTTTTGGGCGCGGCTGTGTCCGCGGCCTATTTTTGGCACAAGGAGGCTCCTCGCAAAGTCTCGCGCCATTCCGAGTCCGGCGGACGAAGTTGGCCAGCCCCACCACCCAAGGCTATAGCCCACCCGTTTTTGTGGTCTTTTTCCGCTGGACGAACATGGCGCCCCGGCCCTCGGGGGTTTATTTTAGGGCGCAGCTGTGCCCACGGCCTATTTTTGGCACACGGAGGTGCCTCGCAAAGTCTCGCGCCATTCCGAGTCCGGCGGACGAAGTTGGCCAGCCCCACCCCCAAAGGCTATAGCCCACCCGTTTTTGTGGCCTTTTTCCGCTGGTCGAACTTGGCGCCCCGGCCTTCGGGCGGTTATTTTTGGGAGCGGCTGTGCCCGCGGCTTATTTTTGGCACACAGAGGCGCCTCGAAAAGTCTCGCGCCATTCCGAGTCCAGCGGACGAAGTTGGCCAGCGCCACCCCCCAAGGCTATAGCCCACATGTTTTTGTGGCCTTTTTCCGCTGGACGAACTGGGCGCCCCGGCCTTCGGGCGGTTATTTTTGGGAGCGGCTGTGCCCGCGGCCTATTTTTGGCACACGGAGGCGCCTCGCAAACTCTCGCGCCATTCCGAGTCCGGCGGACGAAGTTGGCCAGCCCCACCCCCCAAGGCTATAGCCCACCCGTTTTTGTGGGCTTTTTGCGCTGGACGAACTTGGCGCCCCGGCGTTCGGGGGGTTATTTTTGAGTGCGGCTGTGCCCGCGGCCTATTTTTGGCACACGGAGGCACCTCGCAAAGTCTCGCGCCATTCCGAGTCCGGCGGACAAAGTTGGCCAGCCCCACCCCCCAAGGCTATAGGCCACCCATTTTTGTGGCCTTTTTACGCAGGACGAACTTGGCGCCCCGGCCTTCGAGCTGTTATTTTTGTGCGCGGCTGTGCCCGCTTCCTATTTTTGGCACACGGAGGGGCCTCGCAAAGTCTCGCGCCATTCCGAGTCAGGCGGACTAAGTGGGCCTGCCCCACCCCCCAAGGCTATAGCCCACCCGTTTTTGTGGCCTTTTTCCGCTGGACGAACTTGGCGCCCCAACCTTCGGGCGGTTATTTTTGGGCGCGGCTGTTCCCGCGGCCTATTTTTGGCACACGGAGGTGCCTCGCAAAGTCTCGCGCCATTCCGAGTCCGGCGGACGATGTTCACCAGCCCCACCCCCCACGGCTATAGCCCACCCGTTTTTATGGCCTTTTTCCGCCGGACGAACTTGGCGTCCCGGCCTTCGGGCGGTTATTTTTGGGCGCGGCTGTGCCCGCGGCCTATTTTTTGAACACGGAGGCACCTCGCAAAGTCTCACACGATTCCGAGTCCGGCGGACGAAGTTGGCCAGCCCCACCCCCCAAGGCTATAGCCCACCCGTTTTTGTGGCCTTTTTCCGCTGGACGAACTTGGCGTCCCGGCCTTCGGGCGGTTATTTTTGGGCACGTCTGTGCCCACTGCCTATTTTTGGCACACGGAGGCACCTCGCAAGGTCTCGCGCCATTCCGAGTCCGGCGGACGAAGTTGGCCAGCCCCACCACCCAAGGCTATAGCCCACCCGTTTTTGTGGCCTTTTTCCGCTGGACGAACTTGGCGCCCCGGCGTTCGGGCGGTTATTTTTGGGCGCGTCTGTGCCCGCGGCCTATTTTTGGCACACGGAGGCGCCTCGCAAAGTCTAGCGCCATTCCGAGTCCGGCGGACTAAGTTGGCCAGCCCCACCCCCCAAGGCTATAGCCCACCCGTTTTTGTGGCCTTTTTCCGCTGGACGAACTTGGCGCCCCGGCCTTCGAGCAGTTATTTTTGGGCGCGGCTGTGCCCGCGGCCTATTTTTGGCACACGGAGGCACCTCGCAAAGTCTCGCGCCATTCCGAGTCCGGCGGACTAAGTTGGCCAGCCCCACCCCCCAAGGCTATAGCCCACCCGTTTTTGTGGGCTTTTTCCGCTGGACGAAGTTGGCGCCCCAGCCTTCGGGTGGTTATTTTTAGGCGCGGCTGTGCCCGCGGCCTATTTTTGGCACACGGAGGCACGTCGTAAAGTCTCGCGCCATTCTGGGTCCGGCGGACGAAGTTGGGCAGCCCCACCCCCCAAGGCTATAGCCCACCCGTTTTTGTGGGCTTTTTCCGCTGGACGAACTGGGCGTCCCGGCCTTCGGGCGGTTATTTTTGGGCGGGCTGTGGCCGCGGCCTATTTTTGGCACACGGAGGCAGCTCGCAAAGTCTCGCGCCATTCCGTGTCCGGCGGACGAAGTTTGCCAGCCCCACACCCCAAGGCTATAGCCCACCCGTTTTTGTGGCCTTTTTCCGCTGGATGAACTTGGCGTACCGGCCTTCGGGCGGTTATTTTTGGGCGTGGATGTGCACGCGGCCTATTTTCGGCACACGGAGGTGCCTCGCAAAGTCTCGCGCCATTCCGAGTCCGGCGGACAAAGTTGGCCAGCCCCACCCCCCAAGGCTATAGCCCACCGTTTTTGTGGCCTTTTTCCGCTGGACGAACTTGGCGCCCTGGCCTTCGGGTGGTTATTTTTGGGTTCGGGTGTGCCCACGGCCTATTTTTGGCACACGGAGATGCCTCGTAAAAGTCTCGCGCCATTCCGAGTCCGGCGGACGAAGTTGGCCAGCCCCACCACCCAAGGCTATAGCCCACCCGTTTTTGTGGCCTTTTTCCGCTGGACGAACATGGCGCCCCGGCCCTCGGGGGTTTATTTTAGGGCGCAGCTGTGCCCACGGCCTATTTTTGGCACACGGAGGTGCCTCGCAAAGTCTCGCGCCATTCCGAGTCCGGCGGACGAAGTTGGCCAGCCCCCACCCCCAAAGGCTATAGCCCACCCCCGTTTTTGTGGCCTTTTTCCGCTGGTCGAACTTGGCGCCCCGGCCTTCGGGCGGTTATTTTTGGGAGCGGCTGTGCCCGCGGCTTATTTTTGGCACACAGAGGCGCCTCGAAAAGGCTCGCGCCATTCCGAGTCCAGCGGACGAAGTTGGCCAGCGCCACCCCCCAAGGCTATAGCCCACATGTTTTTGTGGCCTTTTTCCGCTGGACGAACTGGGCGCCCCGGCCTTCGGGCGGTTATTTTTGGGAGCGGCTGTGCCCGCGGCCTATTTTTGGCACACGGAGGCGCCTCGCAAACTCTCCTCGCGCCATTCCGAGTCCGGCGGACCGAAGTTGGCCAGCCCCACCCCCCAAGGCTATTCAGCCCACCCCCGTTTTTGTGGGCTTTTTGCGCTGGACGAACTTGGCGCCCCGGCGTTCGGGGGGTTATTTTTGAGTGCGGCTGTGCCCGCGGCCTATTTTTGGCACACGGAGGCACCTCGCAAAGTCTCGCGCCATTCCGAGTCCGGCGGACGAAGTTGGCCAGCCCCCACCCCCCAAGGCTATAGGCCACCCATTTTTGTGGCCTTTTTACGCAGGACGAACTTGGCGCCCCGGCCTTCGAGCTGTTATTTTTGTGCGCTGCTGTGCCCGCTTCCTATTTTTGGCACACGGAGGGGCCTCGCAAAGTCTCGCGCCATTCCGAGTCAGGCGGACTAAGTGGGCCAGCCCCACCCCCCAAGGCTATAGCCCACCCATTTTTGTGGCCTTTTTCCGCTGGACGAACTTGGCGCCCCAACCTTCGGGCGGTTATTTTTGGGCGCGGCTGTTCCCGCGGCCTATTTTTGGCACACGGAGGTGCCTCGCAAAGTCTCACGCCATTCCGAGTCCGGCGGACGATGTTGACCAGCCCCCACCCCCCACGGCTATAGCCCACCCCGTTTTTATGGCTTTTTCCGCCGGACGAACTTGGCGTCCCGGCCTTCGGGCGGTTATTTTTTGGGCGCGGCTGTGGCCCGCGGCCTATTTTTTGAACACGGAGGCACCTCGCAAAGTCTCACATGATTCCGAGTCCGGCGGACGAAGTTGGCCAGCCCCCACCCCCCAAGGCTATAGCCCACCCGTTTTTGTGGCCTTTTTCCGCTGGACGAACTTGGCGTCCCGGCCTTCGGGCGGTTATTTTTGGGCACGTCTCTGCCCACTGCCTATTTTTGGCACACGGAGGCACCTCGCAAGGTCACGCGCCATTCCGAGTCCGGCGGACGAAGTTGGCCAGCCCCACCACCCAAGGCTATAGCCCACCCGTTTTTGTGGCCTTTTTCCGCTGGACGAACTTGGCGCCCCGGCCTTCGGGCGGTTATTTTTGGGCGCGTCTGTGCCCGCGGCCTATTTTTGGCACACGGAGGCGCCTCGCAAAGTCTCGCGCCATTCCGAGTCCGGCGGACTAAGTTGGCCAGCCCCACCCCCCAAGGCTATAGCCCCACCCGTTTTTGTGGCCTTTTTCCGCTGGACGAACTTGGCGCCCCGGCCTTCGAGCAGTTATTTTTGGGCGCGGCTGTGCCCGCGGCCTATTTTTGGCACACAGAGGTGCCCTCGCAAAGTCCTCGCGCCGTTCCGAGTCCGGCGGACTAAGTTGGCCAGCCCCACCCCCCAAGGCTATAGCCCACCCGTTTTTGTGGGCTTTTTCCGCTGGACGAAGTTGGCGCCCCGGCCTTCGGGTGGTTATTTTTAGGTGCGGCTGTGCCCGCGGCCTATTTTTGGCACACGGAGGCACGTCGTAAAGTCTCGCGCCATTCTGGGTCCGGCGGACGAAGTTGGGCAGCCCCACCCCCCAAGGCTATAGCCCACCCGTTTTTGTGGGCTTTTTCCGCTGGACGAACTGGGCGTCCCGGCCTTCGGGCGGTTATTTTTGGGCGCGGCTGTGGCCGCGGCCTATTTTTGGCACACGGAGGCAGCTCGCAAAGTCCTCGCGCCATTCCGTGTCCGGCGGACGAAGTTTGCCAGCCCCACACCCCAAGGCTATAGCCCACCCGTTTTTGTGGCCTTTTTCCGCTGGATGAACTTGGCGTACCGGCCTTCGGGCGGTTATTTTTGGGCGTGGATGTGCACGCGGCCTATTTTCGGCACACGGAGGTGCCTCGCAAAGTCTCGCGTCATTCCGAGTCCGGCGGACAAAGTTGGCCAGCCCCACCCCCCCAAGGCTATAGCCCACCCGTTTTTGTGGCCTTTTTCCGCTGGAACGAACTTGGCGCCCTGGCCTTCGGGTGGTTATTTTTGGGTTCGGGTGTGCCCACGGCCTATTTTTGGCACACGGAGATGCCTCGTAAAGTCTCGCGCCATTCCGAGTCCGGCGGACGAAGTTGGCCAGCCCCCCCCCCCCCAAGGCTATAGCCCACCCGTTTTTGTTGTTTTTTTCC